>JAMKCH010007987.1:0-30707 GCA_023653785.1 Ophioderma brevispina
TGAATGTCCACTCAGTTTCCATAAGCCTCCTTCTGTAAAGTAACGTTGTACCTGACACATAGTTTTGTGATGGCAACAAGGCTAGTCCTCACATGGCGGGGAATTAGAACCGCCCCCTTTGGATTTTATGGATGGATATCACGTAATTTTTGAAATCTACTATAGATATTCGTAATACAGACCTCGGGATATAACTTAGTCCTTCACTAAAATTAAAACAATATTATTGTTACCAAAAAGCTGTATCTCCACCTGAAAATAGTGCACATTATTTAGAAAGATTAATAAACGTCAACTTCTCAACTTTATTTCTAGATATCAATTACAGACGTGTCCCAAAAACCAACACCAGTTTTGAACCAAACCACATGACACCTATCTGGTTCATATTGTTGTAAATTAACAAAGAGCGGTCGCACTGGCCACCATTTTTTTTTAAAAAAATAGGAAAATTCCAACATCATCAAATTTATTTTGTTCATCACAATCATCACATCACAAACAATGAAATACAAGAAATCAATTATAGTACAAGTAAAATTGATTTCACATGGAAATCAAGATTATATAGGATATACTTGAATTGATTTTTAAAAGGATATAACTTTTATATCCTTACAAGGATTAAGCTTTCATTCCGTTGATAGATTGGCCTTCCTCCAAAACCAACCACTGTAAAGTTTCGCGCCGATATTTCAGGCCGTTTTGATGTTTAGCTAAAAACGTGATTTTTGGTAACCCCAAAAAGAGTACTGTGTCAAATTAATATTGGCCGACCACAATGTGAGGCACCTTTTCGCTCATAACTTCCAACCAGACATCCTTTGGCCTCAAGATTTCACAGGGTCAAAATGAGAAAATGTAGCTTTCTCTTCTGATACCAAAATGTCTGACCACTAATCCCGGTAAAATCTGGGGCTTTCTGGTAACGATGCTTATTAGCAAGTGGACAATGGACCTTTAATCATAAGCGCGGTGATTTGGGCTTAATAATTCAGGCGAGAGGGCTAATAGTATATAAAAAGTTTTTACGAACCATGCAAAAATATCAATTTTTGAAAAATCTACGGGAGCTCTTTTTTCGGTGGCAATTGGTAACTGCTATTAAACTACATACCTGCGAATGGATCAGTCGACGGAAATGTCTAGTGTCACAAGGAAGGAATTTTGGTACTAGAATAATTATATCGGGGATCCCCGATAATAATTCAACGATCAACGGCTTGCTGGCAAAGGCCTTCCAATGTGAAATCAAGCGCCATGTACTTGTCCTATCTTAGCTCATCCATTAGTTGTTGTCATTTTTTTCAGGCAAGTCAAGTTTAGAGGTTTATTTTCTCGAGGTGGCACTATTTCATCATGGACGGACATAAACGTATCCATTTCAGCTCTGCCGTTAAGTCCCAATCTGGGATCCCAATTCTAATTACAAATCGCTTATTTTGGATAAATTACGCATTTTTTAGCATTCTCGTTCGCAGGTATAGTTTCCTATACAATTACCACGTAACTGTGCAAAAATATCAAATTTTTGAAAATTGGGGCGCGCTTTCAAAAAATTGCCAATATTGCTTTAAGATAACTCTGTGGTGCGTGTCACACACATGATTGATTAGCTCTAATCTTCCTAATTTGGACTACATGTGAGTTTTGCTGGGGCATACATTCCTAATTTCATCTGATAGTTTTTTAAAATGCACGATTTGCTTGTTATATTACCCGATGGAAACTTCATATGCCCGTTCATAGGTTATAGTTGTTGCGCACCTGTCCATTTAAAAAAAGTAAGATGGTGGTCGGACTTAAGATCCATATTGGTGGTTCTGCACAAAAAATACCATGCCGAATTTGCTTTTCCTTAGCGTTTTTCTTTGGTAAAATGGTACTGCATGTTATAACCTTCATAATTATTGACGCATCTTATGATCATAGCAAGGACATTAGACAATAATCTTATCTTAACTTTCAACAAAGAACATGTAATAAGGTTTTTGTTCAAAACTTGGCGCCTGCCCAAGTGTTGCGTTTTTTTGTGACCCTTCTGCTCAGCGAAAGGACTAATGATATTCAATAATCGGCCCTGAACACCATCACTTCTCTTCCCCGGCTTTTCCAGATGGTACTTTGCACTCAGTTGAACATGCTTCGAATGCCATGATCTCACCGCGTGAGTTTCCCATCGAAGTATAAGAGTCGAGTGGGTAAAGCCCACAGCATTGCATAACCCGAGCCTACCCGTATGTGTCAGCAAGCAATGCAAGATTGGCAGAATATCACAGGCATGCACAGAGTTGGGTGAGTGTCTCGTGTAGCAGTACAAAGTCCGCTGGTTCCCATTATTAAGAGTACGACAGTGTATATCCTTCACGAAATTATTTAACATTTCCTATTCACAGAAAACAAAACTTTTGATTGGATGACACCCACCCATCACAGTGGATCTTTCTCAGTTCATTGACACTAATGATGACTGACCCATGTTTGATATACCATATGTGTACATGCCCAGATAACACTGCGTTAATTTAAACCGGGGTGAAAGCAGATATAGTCCCGGGAGCCACAGTCCGGGATTCATAGACAACAGAATAAGCGTGACACTAATGTTGCGTCCAGAGTCAACTGAATCGATGCTCTTATTCTTTACCTTGTAAGCCGACAATTATACGGCGGACATGATTCTATCTACACCGGGGTGGGCCTGTAAGTTTTGAATTGTTGCATTCTCGGGTGTAATTTGGGGGGCTGTGGTTAAATTTTAGATCTATTTATTGAATAATTACCCACAATGTTCCACATTGCGAACAGTCATAACAAGGAATTTGTATTGTAAGCGTGCAAACCTTGTGACAACTGCAGTTGACTGAATACTTTTTCATTACTCTTTTACCGAGAATCACCCGGCTCGACTGTACCAATTAAACACATGAAATAACTAAACCCTTTCAAGGATATTTTGTGAATGAAGAGTGACAGTGCAGTTATTTTTTTATTTAAATGGGGGCAAATTTGCCAAAGTACCCGGGACTCATCAATATGAAATGATATGGTTTAGGTTGGCGTTTTTCAACCCAGGGGCATGTCGGGCAAGAACTTTCTGTTTTTGTCAGAACTGTCGACACGCTGGCCTAATGTTGCAGAACCAACCACCAAGTTATTGGTCCTTTTAAAGCAATTCTTTAAAATTACCTGTTTTTAGAAGGACACCATGATTTCAGCGAGCTACATTTTTAAAAATCATGACGAGTAGGTGAGTGTTGCCCTTTATGTCATGAACGGGATAATCAGAAGTCAAACGGGGAGGTTGATACGAACGCCTGAATCTGTACAACTGTGTATGATATGAATTGTTGATTTTTATTTGGCTCATAAACATAAAAGACCAATTTGACAGAGAGTTTAAAATATATATAATGTTTAAAGACAGTCGAAAATCGCATTATAAAATGATAAGAGAGTACATATTCAATATAACTACCCCGTGAAACAAAAATAATTTTTGGAACCAGGGATAACCCATGAAAGCCAATAATACAGGCCTTCCGATGGTCCTTCAAAGTTTTGGCAAAAATGGCAGGAAAAAAAAGAAACAAACATGAATACAGAAAAAACTTTTTGACAAAAAAAGAGTTTAACCCCATTGGAAATTAGCCATTGTTAGATTTTCCTTATTGCACTCTTGAAAGTATTAAAATTGGGACTGCTTTTATATTCCTTTGGAAACCTGTTCCAGTCCCATATTGCACTGTAATAGAAAGTGGTAAGTCAGCACACTTTATCAATGTGGTACATGAAAATTAAAAAGCCGCTTTAGTATATGTTTTTTAATTTCAGAGGTTTTGGTAAAAACTGACACATTATAAGGGGCGGAAGCGGCATTGGAAAATGATGCACATGGCACAACTTTAAAAATTTGACCGCTACATTCCACATTCAAAAATTCAAACTGCAAGTTCAGTTTGACCAACATGTGCCCGGTTCAAGTTCAAGATAAAACGCACCATGTATTTTGCGTACTTGAAGTTGAATTTTGAGCCTAGACTAGACCAATACCAGATGAACACGATAATCAGAATGGCATTGAATGAGACGGACAAAGAGTTTCCGACAATTTGATTCAGACAATGATAATTTCTGTACAATGACTTCACCGGGAGTTAGCTTTTTAATGATAGAATACCATACTTCCCTGGTACAGTTTGGTCATTGTTTACACCTAAGTATTTAACAGAGTCCTTGACCTTTGATTCTGTGCCCAGAACATTCAACTGAAACTTTGAACTGTATTTATTTTCTTTTGGAGCCAAAGATAATACACTCTGTCTTGGCCATTGACAAACACCAGATCATATTGTTGGCATGAACTATTTGTTGTCTGTGGAGAGATTGATGAAACTCATTCAACAGACTCAACTCCCCTTGCCATTTATAACTTGGTCAACATAAAATTTGATGGTTACCGTGTCAAGGCTTTTTGAAGATCAATCCATGATCATGCAGGAAATAAATCCACGGGAAGACTGAGTTTTGATGTGATCCATTAAATGAATGAGACAAGAATCTGTTGAGAACTTGATTCCAAACCAGATTGATGTTTCATAAAAATGTTTGTTTGGATGTAAAAAATCTTCAAGTTGAAATAGAACAGATTTTTCAAGAATTTTAGATATTGCACTTAAAACTGAACTGGTCTATGAATACTGCCACATCAGTGTTTTTGTCTTTTTTATAACAGAGGATTTAACCTTTGGCCATTTTTCGCTCTCCTAGGAAGCATGTTAAGTTTGAAATGACAAATTAACAAGTGGGCGTGGTGGCTTTCAGATAGAACCCCATCCTAAGAAATCTCGAAGAATATTTCCAACCCTGTACTTTTATTGGTGAAGATTATTAAGCGCTTTTTCTATGAATCTTCATCAACACAGCTTAAGGTTAAGAACCACCAGATTTTCTACGATAAAAAAGCCTGAAAAACCAGCAGAATTATTTAGGTAGTAACAATGGACCTGCATATCCATGAATGAAAAAAAGATCCGAAGTGTTTTTCCACATAATGGGTTGATTATTGAATATCTTTAACGCCATTGTTTGCTGAGATTTACGCATAATGGTCCCTGATATTCTGGAAAAAAATTATCTTAAAATTAGTCACTTTTTTCCAATATTGGATATTAAGCTTTTTCTGGTTAACATACATATAATTTGTTTTAGTAAGGTAGTAAGTTATCCCAATTCTGTAGCACGGAAATCAAAATGAAATCATACCCGTATCATGGCATATTTGAATGTCCCATTTTCAACGCAAACCAATCAAAATGACAGGATTGATGCAAATAGTGTGTGTGAAACCAATCCCAAAATCCATTGCAATGTCTGTACTGGTACGCTATCTAACATGTCAGTACTTAGGGATGCATTACTTATTTAAAAATATACAAAAAAAAAAAAAACAAAAAAAAAAAACAAAAAAACACAAACACCAATCACTACATGAAAATAACATTTCATTGAAGCCTAACCTGAAGTATGTAACTTTTATTTTAATAGAAAAAGATCATCAGATACGAGTCTGAAAGCGAAGAAGTAGTGAAAGCCAAGAAAGTGAGGAAAGCAAAGAAAGTAGGGAAAGCCCCGAAAGTAGTGAAAGCAACAAAGCGATCGAGAGGACTTCAACTCGAAGGTAAATTTTTTAAATACCCTTTTAATTGAATAACTGACCTTGAATTTATATTACGAATTATAAAGATGCGATTGAATTTTAATACCTGTGACACTATCTTCACGAATGAATTACTTATTTAACCTAACGGAAACCACATAAAACACTACACGTAAAATAACAATTTCATGGAAGCCAAACCCGATTTGTATCTTGATATTTAATAGAAAACGATCATCAGAGAGTAATTCTACTGTCGGTGAAATTAGTGGAAGTAAAGAAATGTGATGAACCGCCGAAAATGAGGAAGGCAAAGAAGTAGTGAAAGCCCAAAGCAGCGAAATACGAGGAGATTTTCACGTCGAAGGTAATATTTTTAAATACGCGCTTTGATTGAATACGGAACCCTTCATTATATTAACGACATGATGATCGATTCGAATTTAACATACTGTAACACGATATTCACAAATTGATTACTTATCGTCAAACCTATACTGAAACCACATTAAAACACTACACGTAAAATAACAATTTCATGGAAGCCAACCTGATAGTGTACTTTGTATTTAATAGAAAAACGATCAGCAGAGAGTAATTCCTAAAGCGGTGAAGTATGGGAAGTAAGAAGTGATGAAATCGACGAAAAGCAGAAGGCAAAGAAGTAGTGAAAGCCACGAAAGCCGAATTAGCGAGGAGGATTCACGTCGAAGGTGCATACTTTTTAAATACCCTTTGATTGGAATAACGGACCTTCATTTATATTACGAACTATGAATGATCCGATTAGAATTTAATACTGTAACACGATTTCACAAATGAATTACTTATGTAAACCATACGAACCACATTAAAACACTCCCCTAAAATTAATCATTTCTTGAAGCAAACCTGAATATTGGACTTGTATTTTTAGAAAACGAGCATCAGAGAGTAATTCTGAAAGCGGTGAAAAGTAGTGCAAGTAAGAAAGTATGAAAGCCACGAAAATGCGAAAGGCAAAGAGAGGAGTGAAAGCCACGAAAGCAGCGAAAGTAGCGAGGAGGATTCACGTCGAAGTATCTTTTTAATACCCTGTTGATTGGAATAACGGACCTTCATTTTATTACGAACTATGATGATCCGAAAAAAAAAAAAAAAAATTAAATGTTAATACGGTCACCCGATATCACAAATGAATACTTATTTAAACCTATACGGAAACCACATTAAAACACTACACGTAAAATAACAATTTCATGAATCCAAACCTGATATTGTCTTGTATTTAATAGAAAACGATCATCAGAGAGTAATTCTGAAAGCGTGAAGTAGTGTAAGCAACGAAAGTGAGAAATCGACGAAATGGAGAAGGCAAAGAGAGTAGTGAAAGCACAAAGCAGCGAAAGTACGAGAGGATTCACGTCGATGTAATTATTTTAAATACCCTTTTGATTGGAATCACGGACCTCATTATATTACAACTATATGATACCGATTAGAATTTTAATACTGTACACGATATTCACAAATGAAGTTGACTTATTTAAACCTATACGGAAACCACATAAAACACGACACTTAAATAACAATGTCTGGAAGCCAACTGATATTGTACTTGTATTTACTAAACTATTCAACAAGAGTATTCTGAAGCGGTCGAAATAGTGGAAGTAAGAAATTGAGTGAAAGCGACAACTGAAGAAAGGCAAAGAATAGTGAAAGCCACGAAGCAGCGAAAGTACGAGAGATTCACGTCGAAGGTAATATTTTTAAATACCCTTTGATTGGAATAACGGACCTTCATTTATATACGAACTATGATGATCATAGAATTTTAATACTGTAACACGATATTCACAATGATTAAACTTATGTAAACCTATACGGAAACTCACATTAAAACACTACACGTAAAATAACAATTTCTGAGCCAAACCTATATGGTACTTGTCTTTAATAGAAAACGATCATCAGAGAGTAATTCTGAAAGGCGTGAAGTATGAATACAGAAAGTGATGAAGCGACGAATGAGAGAAAGGCAAAGAGAGTAGTGAAAGCCACGAAACGCGGAAATACGAGGAGGATTCAGTCGAAGGTATATTTTAAAGTACCCTTTTGATTGAATACGGACCTTCATTTATATCGAACATGATGATCCGATTAGAATTTAATACTGTAACACATATTCCCAAATGAATTACTTATGTAAACCTTACGGAACCCATTAAAGCCTCCACACTACACATAAAATAACAATTTTCAGGAAGCCAAACCTTATATGTACTTGTATTTAATAGAACACGACCATCAAGAGTAATTCTGAAAGCGTCAAGTAGTTGGAAGGAAGAAAGTGATGAAAGCGACGAAAATGAGGAAGGCAGAGAGAGTGAAGCCACAAAGCACGAACGTAGCGAGGAGATTCCGTCGAAGTAATATTTTTAATACCCTTTTGATGGAATAACGGACCTTCATGTATATTTCGAACTATGATGATCCATTAGATTTATACTGTAACACGATATTCACAAATGAATTACTTAGTGGTAACCTATACGGAAACAACATAAAACACTACACGTAAAATAACAATTTCATGTAAGCCAAACCTGATATTGGTACTTGTATTTAATAGAAAACGATCATCAGAGAGTAATTCTGAACGCGGTGAAGTAAGTGGAATAAGAAAGTGATGAAAGCGACTAAAATATAAAGGCCAACGAGTAGTGAAGCCACGAAATCAGCGAAAGGTAGCGAGGAGATTCACGCCGAAGGTAAATATCTTTAAAAAAGAAATACCTTTTGCTTGGAATACGGACCTTCAGTTATTATACGACTATGATATCCGATTAGAATTTAATACTGTTAAAAAACCATATCACACATGAATTACTTATGTAAACCTATCGGACACCACATTAAAACCTACACGTAAAATACCATTTCATGGAAGCCAACCTGATATTGTAGTTGTATTTAGATAGAAAACATCATCAGAGAGTAATCCGAAACGTGAAATTAGTTGGAAGTAACGGAAAGTGAAAGCTACGAAAAATGAGAAGGCAAAGAGAGTAGTGAAAGCCACGAAGCAGCGAAAGTAGCGAGGAGGATTCACGTCGAAGGAATATTTTTAAATACCCTTTTATTGAATACCGGACCGTCATTTACTATTTCGAACTATGATGATCCGATTAGAATTTAATACGTAACACGATATTCACAATGAATTGACTTATTTAAACCTATACGGAAACCACATACAAACACTACACTAAAAACAATTTCATGGAAGCCTACCTGATTAGTTGTACTTGTATTTAATAGAAAACGATCATCAGAGAGTAATACTGAAAAGCGGTGAAAGTAGTGAAGTAAAGAAAAGTGATGAAGCACGAAAATGATAAGAGGCAAAGAGCGTAGTTAAAGCCACGAAAGCAGCCGAAAGTAGCGAGTAGGATTCACTCGAAAGTATATTTTTTGAAATACCCTTTTTGTTTTGAAAACGACCTTCATTGATTTCTAACCTATGATCCCGATTTAGAATTTATACTGTAACGACAATATTCCCAAAATGAATTACTTATTAAACCTAGGACGGAAACCACATAAAACAGACCCTAAATAACACTTTCATGAACCAACCTGATATTTACTTGTAATTAATAGAAACGATCATCAAGAGTAATTCTGAAAGCGGTTAAGTATGGAATTAAAGAAAGTGATGAAAGCGACGAAAATGAGAAACAAAGAGAAGAGAAACCACGAAAAGCAGCGAAGTACGAGGAGATTCACGTCGAAGGTAATATTTTTAAATACCCTTTTGATTGGAATACGGACCTTCCTTATATTTCGAACTTGATGATCCGATAAATTGAATCTGAGATTTAATGCTGGTGATTGAATCACTTTCGCCCCCTAGCCCCCCCGGATCTAAGTAAACAGAATAACCGTCAGAGTTTCGTATAGCTCCCACGAATCGTTAAAATAGACTGTTTTGATAGTTTTTCTTTTCCCTATTATTTTTTATTTCACAAGGAACATTATTAAACCAAAGGGTGGATTTCCACTCGTTTTCGTGTTGTCCCTTCTTTTCACTCGCAATTGTTTGTCCTTCGTTAAACTCCTCAAACGAGTGGAAATCCCCTCTTTTTCGAGTGATTTTTACTCTTTTTGAGTGGAAGATTCCACTTCCTTCTTTAAAAATCAATTCCTTTCGTATGTTATTGTTCATATCCTTTTTCTCTATTTCTTCGGATCCTTTATTTCTAACACTTATGTAGGATGTTTCCTGGCCAAAATGCATTAGTCAAAGCTTATGTTGAACAACGAGAAATAATGTCTTGAAAAACTCCTTTCAAGGCAGCCTCAAAGTCACTCACATAGTCCGTAGAAATAAAATCCCATCCTCTATAACCCGAAAATCTTTAATGAAAGTTGAACCTTTTGTACTCGCATATTGGCACCCGCGAAAAACGTAAAACTTACAGTTGCAACTTAATGAAATAAGTTAGTTTTATTGATTATTCCTGTGTGAAGCACGGTCAAAGTTACAAGTTATCGCTGCCGAGTAACACTGAGTGACGGTTGATTGATTATTGATAAGCTCGCCGACCTGAATAGGAATTGCATCTGTAGATCATCCAGGGGAAATAGATCGTCCAGATCTTCCCTGTAAAACTCGCGCGGTTGGGAACAAACTTACAACTCACCGCGATTGGACTTTACGAACACGCCGCGGTTGGTACAAACTTTTAAACTCTATTACACATAGATTATACATGGTCCCTTTAATATCTTAATGTTCAACACACCCACTTTTTGGATTTTGTATTGAAGGAAATGGCAGAGAAGCGTGACGTGATCCTTACATTTTTTCTCAACAACGGGGGATCATACGATTCTTATGATGAGGAAGTGGATTAAAAGGATATACCAGAAATAGTCGAAAGTCTTCTTATTGCGATTGTGTAAAATGCTGATTGAAATATCCAAAATAAAATAATACGACTTAATAATAAGTTGTCCTCTATGAAATTCATTGTTCACTTTTTGACTTGAATGACTTCACCCTCGCCCTTATATGCTGAAGTACGTCAACTCGAAAGGACATAGTCGAATAAAGAATGAAGGATTCCCTTATCATTTGTCCGATAGGGTGGAATGGAAACGTCCGTATTATAAAGCGACCTGCTAAAAGAGGTTTAATTCCTTTTGCGGGATTTCAAAAAGATCCCACTTGACCTAAATTTAAAATGTCGCTTTTATGTAATTATATACAGGCTTCAATTGGCCATTGAATTACAAGTATAACCTTTCGCCCTCAAGACAAAGCCATGCCCCCCGGCATATAGTCGTTTAGAGCGACGTCGAAATGACGTTGGCACGTCGAAAAACAGGTCGACGGTTTTGATAAATTTACGTCGAAAATGCAAATTGAATCGTCGTTTTAAGAACGACGTCAAATCGATTTGCATTTTTCGACATAAATAGTGTGTAAATTTCTAAAACTCTCGACGTCTTTTCGACGTTCCAGCGTCGATTGCCCACTGGGTACCACAATGCCGGTTTGCAAGGATATGCGCTATATTATTAGCAACTTATAGGCCCTATATGAGTGGCATTCTGGTTGGGGGGACCTAATTTTTCCCTTTTTTCGGGGGTGGGGGTAGGGATGGGGGGGGGGGGGCTGGGCACTTTAACAGCTTTTAACATACCATACCACTAGTGCTCATGATATAAATAGTGCGGTCATGTGCCATGCTTTATCAATAAGATGTGGGCCATTGCGTTGTATTCCAGAGTCTGCTTGGTGTAAAGACGGTTATAATAGAAATCTTTGCAGCATATTATAATAGGTATTTGGGTATTTTTATAAAGGGGTGCCTTATGTAGCCTCTTTGTATAGCTTATGAAGGACAAAAGGTCTATCTATATAGGCATCACTTACAAGCTCCATAACAAAGGGCAGCTATGCAATATCTTCCTGTTTCTTCATTTAAGTAATAAATGTTCATTGAAATGGATACATGCTCTAAACTTATTTGCTTTTTTTCAGGGAGCATCCCCCTGAAGTTCCTTGATACTTGATACAAGTGTATTTTTGGGATAAAAACACCTTGTGTCATGTGATAAAGTAGTTGTAAAACGCTCAAAACTTCTCTCCATATCCGGCGATGTCCTTTTGACTTTTTGAGATAAAGTTACTTCTGGGAAATTTAGGGGCGCCGTTTTCATTGAACAAAGTCTTACACGGCCGAAATACTTCGTTTTTGAGATAGCACATCCTAACTGGGGTGCGTTTTACCATTCTAAAGGTATACCTTCAGAATACCTTCTTTTTAAGTTACGTGTCATTTGCGGTCAAAATCGCCTTATTTTTTAATGGCAAATGGCAAAACTATATACTTTGAAGTACGGTATTTAGTAGTTTTTGCATATACACTGTAAATCTTTATGATTGCATTGTTTTTGCTCTACTTGATGGACTACATAATAGGAGAGTAAATAATCTAAAAATGTATGTAAATCTTCAAATTCAACTCAAACTCCACTATCTGTGAGCAAAATTTGGTCAATCAAATCACATAGATACTAAGAATGTCTCACAATTAATGCTGAAATACGGGTACTCATGTGTGATAAATCTCGGACCGATATAGGCTGTCTCGTCCGAATGGTGGTGTGTACCCTTAGCTATGACGATGCGCACCTTTTCAATATGGGGAACAATGAAACAATAGTTTATGGGAAAGCATTCAAACATTCGGAAAGCCATCACGATTTCTCTACTTATTGATCTGAATATGGATTGGGCGATGAGGATCATTAATCGTATATTTTATAATAAAACCTATAGTCGATCCAACCTCATATCCCCCTACCATTTGCGTGAAGTATAAGCTCTTATGATGAGGGGGAAATAATAAAGCTTCACAACAAATCATTGATTTTGAAAATCGTTCCAGAGGATTAATGAGAGTAGCATAATATCCGCATGCCAGTGGTTAAGGAAGGCAGGCCATCAATATTTTCCTTGCGTTATCAGGTCATTTGACTTCCAAATGTCACCAAATAATTAGGTAAACATGTACAGAGTATGTACAAAATTCTGATAGGCGAATTAACTCATAATATACGATATACTATAGGCGCTATGCATCATGGTTTTATTTCATGGGACACGTTTGGCAAATTTACGACAAACATTACTTTTTTGTGCTCATCCTAAGTTTTTACTTGGGACCGAGACAAATCCTATTGTGATCGGCTTATCATTACTGCTAACCGATTACACTTGAAGTGATTCACCCTATAGTAGATTTTTTTATTGCGTGTCATTTCAGTTAAAATGTGAGGGCGGTCGACGATTCCATTCGTTCTGGAGAGCTGCATACTTTACCCAATCACTATAATAGAATTCGATGTCACGGTACCGGATAAGATTAAGGGCATAATTAAAAAAGTCCCCTTTTCCTCACGAAGAAAATATTACAAAGCAAATCCACTGAATAAATTCCAAACAACCAAACTTGAACAAACTCTGAAGCATTCACCATGAGAGAAATTATATGAAAAGTTTTTTTATTACTCACCGGGATGAAAGTTTCAGGAATACTAAATCTGAATCTGGGTTCGAGACCGTGTCTTTATCGTCTTATTTAATGCTAGCCATTTTCTCCGCCTCTATATAATATTACGTTTTTATTTCATCTTGTTCCAAAATAATATTTTGAGAGTTTGTTCCAAGTATTAAAAGAGTAGCTTAGATGTTGGTACACTCATAAGCAAACTACCATATTTACGTGGGCCTAATCCTCCTCTGTCACCCATCCACGAGGTTCGTAACACGTCCTCCGTTCTTTGATGACGCCAAATAAAGGAAGCGGATAGGGTTTCTCCCACTTGACGACTGATCTATTCAATCTAATCTTGTATGAAGCCTTTTAACTTTTCGGATACAAAAATTTTCACGTCAAATAGGTTAAAGCATCATCATTCTGTTGAACAAATTAGCAGTTCAGCTGTTATTACGACTTTTTAGTTTTATCTCAACACATGCCCCTCCAAATGAATTCTTACCATCGACAACTATGTGTGTGTCGTTTACTGACAGGAATCAAAAATCAGACTATAATCTATAACAATATAGTAGCCCAAAACCGTAGAGTGGAGGTCTAGAGGTTGGATTCGACATAAAGAAAAGGTGCAACTATTTTGTAAGGGAACTGGTGAAACATATTAACAAAAAAACTGTGGTCGGGTCGCAGGCATACTTTTTACAAGAAATAAGAACAACATTAAAAAGCATTTAAGAGGAGTAGATGGATTTCTAGTTTTAATTATCAATCTTAATTAAATATAAAAGAATGAACTGATTTAAAGGTATGTTTGATACAGAGTATCAGAATGCATTAGAACTCATCACCTTGTTTACAACTTTATCTCGTTTGACTTTGACCTTGGTATGTGAACCTTTACTCACATAGTTGTAATCTTTAATTTAACGTAGGTACACCTTCCGTCATTTCAAAAAAAGAAAATAGAAAAGGCGCCCAATTGGGCGCAAAATGTGTTAAACGGAATCCCCAGTTATAGCTTTAATTTAACGTAGGTACACCTTCCTGTCATTCAATCAAGATAAATGAGAAAAGGAGCCCATTGGGTGCAAATTGTAAAACTGCCACCCTAAGTTTACGAGCCTTTAATTATGATGTACATAAAACCTTCCTGCATTTCAATAAGAAAATAGAAAAAAGCCAATTGACGTAAAATGTGTTAAACTGAATCCCCAAGTTATAGATTTAATTTACATAGTTACACCTTCCTGTCATTTCAAATAAAAAAATAGAAAAGGCGCCAATTGGGTCAAAATATGTAAAAACTGCATCCTAAGTTACGAGCTTTATTTGATGTGACGTAAAACGACATGTTCCGAGGTCGCTAGGCGACCGACAAAAGGAGTGTAGCCGGGGGGGGGGCCCTGTATTCAGAGGTGGATATGATGCGTTGAACAAGAAAACGCGTAAAAAGATCTCTTTTTCCAACAGGCGATGTACGCGCGTACCTCGTTTAGGGTGTCAAAACCGCAAAATATGGAAAAAGGGTATGTTTTTTACTTAAATTGCGACGTACATGGACCGGTATGCATACTAAAATTAAGCACGATCAAATAATTGTAAAGTAAAGCAGATAATAATGGGTACATTTACGACACATGCTGCTCCTTGTTTAGATAGCAAAAACTGACAAATAACACTTGTTTACGTAGCACACCCACAACCAAAATACTTTTTATGGTATGTTCTTTAGTCGGTGTAAATACTTTTAGGGTGTCATTTTTTGTAAGTCCGTGTTCACGCACCATATCCACCGTTGCATAGAAGTGCCCCCCCGGGAATGTAGTTCCCTGAAGCCATTAGTCCGGCGCAATAGACGATAACGGAATAAAGCATTGAATCAATTGAACCGAGTGCATTATTACGAAGCCCCATAGGGGGACATAGTAAAATATCTGTTTGGCCACAGATTGCAATTCTGTTCCCACAGTTTTCAATCTGGTCCACAGAATTGCCAATCTGTTCCCACATATTCCGTCATCTGTTCCCACAGTTGCAATCTGTTCCCCCAGATTGAAATATGTTCCCACAGATTATGTAATCTTTGCCACAGTTTGCAACATTGTTACCAAGTTGCAATCTGTTCCCACAATTGCAATCTGTCCCCACAGATACGTAAATTTATTGTTCCCACAGATTGATTGTGGCCACAGATTGCAATCTGTTCGCACGATTAAAGTAATCTGTTCCCACAGAGTTAGGTAATTTGTTCCCACAGATGCAAATCTGTCCCACAGATTGCAATCTGTTCCCACAGATGCAATCTGTTCCCACAGATTACGTAATCTGTTCCCCAGATTGCAATCTGTTCCCACCAGATTGACCTCTGTTCCCACAGATTGCAATCTGTTCCCACAGATTACGTAATCTTTCCCACAGATTGCAATCTGTGGCAAGATTACGTAATCTGTTCCACAGTAGTGCAATCTGTTCCCACAGATTACGTAATCCGTTCCCACAGATGCATCTTTTCCCACAGATTATGTAATCTGTTCCACAGATTGCAACTCTGCGTGGCCACAGATCAATCTGTTCCTAAAGATTGCAATCTGTTCACACGGATTGCAATCTGTTCCCAAAGATGCAATCTGTTCGCCACAGATTAGTCTCTGTTCCAAAGATTACGTAATCTGTTCCCACAGATTGCAATCTGTTCCACAGATTGCAAGCTGTTCCCACAAATTAACGTAATCTTTCCACAGATTGCAATGCTGTGGCCACCATTACTAATCTGTTCCACCAGATTGCAATCTGTTACCAAAGATTAGTAATCCGTTCCCACCGATTGCAATATGTGGCCAACAGATTGGCCAATTTGTTCACACAGATTGCAATCTGTGCATAGATGGCAATCTGTGGCCACAGATTGCAATTTGTTCCCAAGATTGCCAATATGTTCCCACAGTGCAATCTGCTCCCACGTTACGAATCTGTTCCCACAGATTGCCAAATCGTGGCCAGATTGCAATCTGTGGTCCCACAGATTGCAATCTGTTCGCCACAGATTGCAATCATTCGCCCAGTTGCAATCTGTGGCCACAGATTGCAGTTATTTGTTGAAGGCGGACATTTTATAGATATAGTGGGGTGGCTTAGGATCCATTATCAGGATTATGTTGACCGGGTGGGCAAAAGCGCCATATTTGGTATGGGGCTTCCTAACTGTATATCAATTGATTTTAGCCAAGGAGCCCCCTCTCAGCAGATCCAATATGGCCGCCGTTCATGATAAAATATCGATTTTCTTGAGTTAATTTGGTTAAAAGAAAGCTAAATTCTATCAAAATATCATATAAATACTAAATCTTATCCTCAAGAGGTTCCGTCACCATCCTCAAGTCAAACTTAATGATCCAAAATGGCCACAATTCATGTGAAAAATGGCAAATTCCTTGTTTTAGAAGTCATTTGACGACTAAAATTGCATTATAACAGCTTTATTAGGGTAAATGGTCAAAAAGAGTGGGGAAGTTGTTAGCGGCATTGAAATCAGGGTGTCTGCAAATTAACCGAGGGTGGATAAACACGAGGGCGGGGGGCTTTTTTAATGGTTTCTAATATCGCATTATAATAGCTAGAATAGGGGTAAAAACAATCAATACAATGGAAAAGTTGATTCCAAGATTTAGATAATCATATTTGGAAACTTTGTCCATGGAGCCATTGAAACAAGGATGTCTGCAAATTGCCTGAGATGGATGAACCGTGGGGCGGGGTCCTTTTTGCAATACAGCATCTAAAATCATTTTATAATAGTTATTTTACATAAAATGCTCCAATTGTTTCGGCTCGCCTCGCTCCCGGGTAGACCCAATTTTTTTTCCCACTCGGATCTAAATTCTGAAGGAGGGGGGGGGTGGTAGTTACCAATTTACAACAGCGTCGTCGCGCCCGGTGCCCTATGCATCATCGGGCGCCCTATGATTTGCAAAAAATAGGGGGGGGGCGCCCCTGATCCGCCCCTGATATATAAGGTAACAAGAATTATGCAATCTATAATTGATACAGAGTTCTTGAAGACCTTATCACTTTCCCTGGACCCATGGGAGCTATGATTGATACCCTTGCGGAAATCGATAGCTGCATTATGCATATTTACATCGATCGACAATCTGTATTTTTATCCCCCTGGCTTGAAGAGCAGAGAGGGATATTCCGAGGGTGCGCATGACCGTATGTATGTGTATGTGTGTGTGTGTGTGTGTGTTACAGTTTATCGCGTCTCCTTGCAATAGTGGTTCCTTCATATGTGGCTGATGTCAAAGGTCATGGACCAAGGTCAAAGGTCAACTGAGGTCATGTTCCAGTTCCAGTTTGGTTAAGTCTTGGTTAGGTTTTCGTTGTTTGCGTCTCCTTCGAAAAGTTTAAGTCCGATTTAAACCAGACTTGGGTGAAGGTGCAATATGGGTTCCTTCATATGTGGATGATGTCAAAGGTCATGGACCAAGGTCAAATGTCAACTGAGGTCATGTTCCAGTTTGGTTAGGTTTTGATTTTTAGGCTCTTTGAAAAGTTACAATTACAACCAATAACAACCTAGCATGGGTCAGAGGTGCAATACGGGTTCCTTCCACTGACCTCTATACATGGATAGCGGGCTCGCACGTAATTGAATAGTCGGCGATTGATACAACCGGAACTTCCCCAGCGGCCATTTTTAAGCGGCAAAAACAGCGGAGGTCACTGCACTGAGTCAAAGCGAAGTCAATGCAACTGTGAATATTTCTTGTAGACGGCCGGCCAAAGGACCAAACTATGACTTTTGACGGCGTTGTTTGTTACAAAGGTCCACCTAGTGGATTCATACCACCATGGGATGTATATCAACGTATGGGGTGTTGGCCTTTCTACATTTTTTAATTTAGGGCAAAAAAAAAAAAAAAAAATGGCCAAAAAAGGTCAAAATTGTCCAAAAAATAGGTAAATCAGTCGAAATGCATTCCTTTCTTCAAATAATCTATCAGAACATGTCCATTTACCTTCAAAGGAGTCATATTTAAGTGAATATAATGGAAGTCATTCCAATTTATAAATTTTTGGGACAAAATGGCCAAAAAAGGTCAAAATTGTCCAAAAAATAGGTAAATCAGTCAAAATAATTCCTTTCTTAAAATAATCGATCAGAACACGTTCATTTAATGAGTCATATTTAAGTGGATAAAATGGAAGCCATTTCAATTTTAAATTTGGGGGTCAAAATGGCCAAAAAAGGTTAAAATTGTCCAAAAAATAGGTAAATCAGTCGAAATGCATTCCTTTCTTAAAATAATCTATCAGAACATGTTCATTTACCTTCAAACGAGTCCTATTTAAGTGAATATAATGGAAGTCATTCCAATTTATAAATTTTGGGGGCAAAATGGCCAAGAAAGGGTCAAAATTGTCCAAAAAATAGGTAAATCAGTCGAAATACATTCATTTCTCAAAATAATTGATTAGAACATGTCCATTCACCTTCAAAAGAGTCATATTTAAGTGGATAAAATGGAAGCCATTCCGATTTATAGATTTTGAGGTAAAATTGGCCAACAATGGATACCTCAGTCCCAATACCTTCGTTTCACAAACATTTTCAAGGAAAGTGTTTGCCGTTATATCTCAAGGAAACGTCAATAAGTAGCTTTAGTGCTTGTCATTCTAGTTTTCATATTTTTAGATCAAAAATGACCAAAATAAGGTCACAATTGTTCCAAAATGGTCAAATCACTTGCATCCAAAGGTGCCATAATAAGTGAATAGAAAGCTAGTTGGCTTAATTGACAGATTTTGGGTTGAAATGGCCAATTCTATTATAATGCCCTCTTTTCAAAGTAGATCATATAAGTGTTTTGCCTTTCCATCAGGTGAAAAGAGTGCTAGCTATTTAACTTTATAGATTTCTGAGTCAAAATGGAATAAATGGGAAAAAAATCATCCAAAAACTGATCAAAATCAATTAAATGGGTGAGATAACGAACGATAATCAGCTGACGCTTTGTCTTACCCTTACATTATGTCTTCTTTTTGCCAGTATTCAAAAATATACGCGTTTACATCCCACTGGATTGATTAAGTAACATGTAATTCGACTGCTAGCCCTTCATAGATTTGTGAGTCTAAATGGTACAATAAATTTTAATTTCCCCAAATTTATCAAAATCCAATAAAAAGGAACCAATTGATAAAACGTGTGACTTTTTGTCCATATTTTTAATTCATTTACCCTACGCGCTGTGACTTTATATAGATTTCTATTGAATATTTTACAAAATATGTTGTTAGGGCCAGGTTGTTTGGGGATTTTTTCCTAGATCTGACTGTTCAGTTAATGGACATTATACACTAATTAACTTTTTTAATGAGTTTTAACTACTCTTAATACTGTAACATATATTTCTTAGGCTATACATTAGAATATCCGAACTTAGATATGGATAAAATAACAAAATAACAGAATTAATCACAATACTAAATGTTTCTTTGCTTTGAACTTATTATCATTCTTATGAACACAAAGGGCCACACATGTTAAATTAGTTTTAATACCTTGAATTTTTTGATATTCAAATTGATATTTCTCCTCTATAATCTGGTTCTCAATTGAAATAATGTTTATTCCACTAGAATTTATTCTAGGCTATTGACAAGTCTTTTTGTAAGTTTAGTATTATGTGTATACACAGTGATCTATCAAGGGTCTTAGTGTGATTGGATCTTGTTTTATATTTGGACCTGAGTTTGACCAATATAACACTAAAAAATATCCATCAAGCGTGATTCCACGGCCCAGTGGGTCCTGGTGGCCGGATTTACGCATTAAATCATGAATAGGCCTAAACACAAGACCCTTTAATTAAATTTGCTCAACCATGTAGGAGCAGTGACAGTTTTGACCCTTAAACCATACTGAATATGCCGCCAAATTGGAACAAGTGACTGTTTGTTCCCATTTTCGGGTTCTTTTCTTTACCAATGATCCATTCTGACCTGTTGATAAACCTAACAAAATAAAATAATTTCAACTGGCGCTACAATGGCCAAAGCCTTTCATAAAACGCTTTTAGTAATCATTCTGTCCTCCTTTCTGGTCAGTTTTAGCGTAAAAAAATGTGAAATAAGTACCTTCACAGTGGTTAGGTATGCCTGTCAAAGTCGAAGGGAAGGGGGTTGTTTGCCACCCAGGAACTTATGGTGCTTTTTTGAAAAATATTATGCACAGTTTAACTCTAAATTCTATGTTTTATAGAAAATTAGCCATTTGTCATAGAGCTGAAAACCCCAGGTGAAGAATTCCGATATATTCCTAACTTTTTAGCGCAAAAATTGGATTTTTCGCCCTATAGATTTTCTGTGGAAAATCGCTAATTTTAAAAAATAGCAGACTAAAGGACTTGAGGAAGATCATTGTGACACCATACTAGGTATGTTTTGTACGTTATTTTTGATAGCAATGAAAAGAGGAGTGACCATAGCTATCCACTGACACATCGGGTGCTTATAGAATGCGTTCTTAGTTATTTTTTTGTTCATTCGGTATCATAGCACTATTAGTAACCGTAAAGGAGGGCATTAATAATACAATTATAACAACTTTTGATTTCTTTGTTCCCTCCATGAAAAGTGCCACGTTATAATTGCCAATCATTTTCACTTTAATGTACTCTGGTGATGAACTATGCCGATTAACAAGTTGACAATAGGGCAATAGAGCTAATTTGACCCATCTGGTGTAAAGATTTCCATCAAACTGGAATTGGAATCAGCCAATACCCTAAGGGGTGTCAATTTAATGTATAAACCTGAGATTCCCCCCTCCAACTTGATGTTCCATTTTTGATCCTCACCCAGCTGTGACTCCAAAATGGGTCAATTGGAATACCTAGCTGTATCCACCTATTTATATTCATTGAGTATTTGAAAGAGGCAATTAATGACTGTTTTATCACTGTCCTTGGGAAGCAAATAATTATGTTCCTTTAATAAGCTATTTTTGAGAAAGAGAGTGTTATTATTTTTGGACAAATTTGAACTTGTTTGGCCATTTTGACCCTACAACGTGTCATTTGAAATGACTACTACCTTTCAGTTAATTAAGTTGCTTTGGGGGAAGAAACTTTACTATTCCCATTATGATTGTTGAGAAGGAACGGCATTTTGACTCAATTATGGATTTTTGGACAATTTTTGTGTTTTTTTGGGCCAATTTGGACCCCAGAATATGGCAAATTGAAATGGCTGATACACTCAATCCGCTCATTTGTGTTCCCTTTGGATGTCCACTCAATGTCCTGATGAAATCGACTTGAGAAAAGAAGGTAATTGATTGATTTAGTCTCTGTTTGACTATTTTGACCTTTTTTGGCCATTTTGCCCCCAAATTTATACCTTTGGAATGGCTTCGATTATATTCACTTAAATAGTACTCCTTTGAAGGTACTGAACATGTTCTGATCGATTATTTAAGAAAGTAATGGCATTTCGACTGATTTACCTATTTTTGGAGCATTTTTGACCTTTTTTTTGGACCATTTTGACCCAAAAAATTATAAATTGGAATGACTTCCATTATATCACTTACATTACTTCTTTGAATGTAAATGGCATATTATGATATTATTTGAAGAAATGAATTTAATATTTATCGACTGATTTACCTATTTTTGTAGGGACAATTTTGGACCTTTTGTTTTGGCCATTTTTACTTACCCTAAAATTAAAAAATTATAATGGCCAACACCCAGACAGCCTATTTGTATTGTCCCATGAGGATGCGATTCCACATGGTTGGATGTTTTGTACGAAATTGCCGGCCGTCAAACTTTTTCTGAGCATTTTTGCTGTTATGGCCGGCCGTCTATTGTATTTGAACATCTTAATATTTTATGACAAATGGTGCGGTAGTAGCATGGACAAATTAATGCCACATTCCTGTGCTTTCTCGTATAATTGCGCCACTTGCGCGATACAGACACAACCCGAATGGTGGGATTACTTTACTGTGTAGCATAATGGAGTGCAATTTTGTGCGTTCAGGCCCCGTAGCCAGGAAATTTATGCGGGGGGTGCTGATTTGCCAGAAAGCGGACTTTTGCGGCCCTGGTGCAGTTATACAAATATTAGTGATGAAAGGTTGAAACAAGGTAATTGTCTGCAAAAAAGAAATGGTGAAAAAAATTGTTTATCCTAATTGTGTTGAATATTTTACAGGAAGTAGGGCCTATTGCCAACATAATCTTTCATGTTGCCTGCATTCTTCAGCAATTTTCACTTAGTAAAATTTTCAGGAATCACAATCCAAATTGGGTACCTCCCCTCCCCTTCCCCTCTACCTCCCCCTCCCCTTCCCCCCTCCATACCCCGTCCTCCCCATTCCCTCTCCCTCCCCTTCTCCCCTCCCCCTCATTTTTCACTTTCCCCCTACCCCACATTCCCTTCTGCCTTACCGCTCCCTCTCCCTCTCCCCCTCGGCCCTCCCCTTCCCTTTTCTCTTCCCTCTTCCTTCCTTTCTTTGTTATTTTTTATTTATGTTTTATTTAAATAATATGTTTTTTTTTTTTTTTTTTTTAAAAAAAAAAAAAAAAAAAAAGATATTTATAGGTTCTCATCTGATCTAGCTTTATTTAAATCAACTGCCATTTATCTTATGTTATCACAATTCTCTGCTATTTACTTTACTCTATTTAGTTATTATTTCACACAATTCCCTCGAGTTTTGTGTTTCATTCTTTTTTATTTCTCCTTATTTCAAGTTAGGCCTAATTTTCTGGCAGTTTTGAATTCTTTGCATATTCCTATGCACGCTTTGAGTTTTCCCCATCCTCCCTCCTCATTCCCTCCCATCCCCGTCTCCCATCCCCATTAGGTTCCCCCTTCCCCCTAATCGATCCCCTTCCCGTCACATCCCTCCCTTCCACACCCCTTCCTCTCCCTCCCTCCCTTTCTGCCCCCTCCCTCTCCTTCCCTACCCCTCCCCTCTACCCCCTTGTCCTCTCGCTCCCTTCCCCCCTCCCCCTTCCCTCTCGAAATCCCGCTCCTCCTTCTTTTTCCGCTCCCCATATCCCCCCTCGACTGGTCCTTACCTTCCAAAGGTTCATCTTCGGGTCCATGTCCACTTTGGTTATGTTTATTTTGTTTTTTCTTGTCTTCTTTGTGAAAAGTTGAAGTCCGCTTAGCCCTACCAACCTAACTTTGGTTCGAAGTGTGTGGCCAATGGCGGGTCTTCATATGTTGTTGATGTCAAATGCATGACCACATACCAAGAGTTTATCTGCAGTTTATTTTTCCCCCCTTTTGGTTAGGCTTTCAATTGTCATTTTTCGGAAACTGCTACTTTTCTAATATATTATCCCGAGAACAATTATTGAATTTTGATGCCCTTCAGGCTGCAACTGACAACTGCGCCAACTAACCAATTGTGTATAAGCTGTATACTTGCCATCTTGCCAGGGGGATCGCGAAGTTTACTGCTGTATTTTTCATATTTATTTTTTTATTTTTTTAACTTTCTTCTGGAAGTCCTGGCCCCTTCCAACATGGACATTTCTGTGTATATCTCGATCTCCTTACCATGTATATGAAGGATAAAACTACCGATGATTACATTTGTGGCCAATTCTTGAATTTCTCGCTGACATATTATGACTAGTGTGGTTTGCAAAACATGGCGAATTCCCTATGGAAAAATACGCAGCACACACGAGGTTTGAGTCAATTTGATCTTCTAATCCTCTCCTGCCTCAGTTTCTCCCATATAGCGATAAAATGTTGGTTGACCTAGGTTCCTTGATCATTGTAGTTGCTAATATTAAAATTCCGGCTTCGTAAGTGTGAAAGAAAAATATGAACTATTTGTGACCCGACCTGGTGAACAATCTATTTACAAGACGGGTGTATTGGGAATGGAGGTGCTACCCTGAATGACCCCTTGAGGTGAACTGGACCTTGACCCCCTGTAACTTGACCAATATGTCAGTCACAAATGTCATTAAATGTATTTTACGTGTTAACAACTTTACAAGGAACAATATTATTAAGTTTCAACAAGCAAGCATGAGAGGACAGAGCAAAATAGTTGAGGCAAAAATCGTGGATACCAAAGTACTCTTTAAAAAACATAGCGCAAACATGTTTAGGCGATATCTTGTCGGACTATTTGGACTAAGGAAGTAAAAAGATTGGGGTCAAATGAAAGCTGTGAATTTCTTTTTTTTTGTTTTTTAGGTCAAAATCCAAGCCGAATAGAGCGGGTAGGCCCTATAGTCTTTTTATTGTTGAAAAGTGTACCCGTTTCTGAATATGTACAAAGTTGAGCAATTTACGACAAACTTACTACACTTTTCAACTTTGCTTTGACGGCGAACTTTCTCAGCGGGTTCGAAACTGAAGCTTTGGCATGAATTAATGATCATATTCTCGCAAAATTTCCCGAAGAAGCGGATTCCCAGGAATCTTGAGCTAGGAGTGTGTCTATTTTATCTGAAGGTCCAAACGAGGTCTCATAAATTTTGACTTCCACCTGTTTTGATGAGGTAAAATAACAGTAAATTGAGTCGATTAGTACCTCCAAGAGAAGATTTACCATCTGTATGGGGCACGTTATGACGTCAACAAAAATGATGGCATGGACTATACACGAGACCTATCCCGCTTTTATCACTGTTTAAAATTTTGCCTGGTTAAAAAGAGGGTGTTTAAAGTGCGTTGTGTAAGTTTAAACACAGTTGTTTAAGTTTAAACAACATTGTTTAGTTTGTGTTATAACATAATAATAATAATAATAACAATCTTGATATGCGCCTAATGCAGAGGCCTCTAGGCGCTTCACATAGAAAAGAGCAATATACCAAATATCAATACGTGTTGCTTAAACAAGGTTGTATATATAAGTTTTAAACAATTTTTTAACACAACTCGCAATATTTAACCAACTGCTGTTTACCATGGTCCATCGCTAAATATTGTTTAAAAGCTCAAATTAAACAACTTGTTTAAAATTTAAACCTTTCTGTATGGCTGAACATTTTGAATTATCAGTTGATTCAATTTTTAAACAAGTTGCGTAATTTTTAAACAAGGTTGAGCGATAACCAGGGTAAACGTGTTGGTTTAACCATTTTTAAAAACTTGATTAATTTGTTATAACCGTGTCTATACCAAAGGCCACAAGGCGCAAGGTTTTCGCCAATTGATAAAATAGTAATACCCCCTCATTCAATTAATTCAAATGGCTATTGATGTATAATTATCAATGAGAGGCATGGTAAAACAGTTTAAAGGTGATACATAGAAGGCTTATTTGGATTGGTTGCTCAGAAAGATACAGTGTGTTATATCTTGTAAATAGCCAATCGGAAGGGTGGTAGTATAGTATTCTTTTTTGTTTAACAGAGGGAAAACAAATTTATTTTCATTCTTTAAATATAAAACATTACCAAATATAGTACAGCACATAAAATATCATTTCAACGGTCGAATACTACAAATATTTACTTCTACCAAATCCATTAAATATTCCCCATCGTTTATAAAATTTGCCCATTTAATGATTACATAGAGATGTATATTTTTCTAATCATAATAATTTTTAATTCAATTTTGAGTGCTTGAAGCGAAGGGTGCCTTTCTAGCATTTTCATTTTATATATTATGAAAATCTACTCAATAGCAAAATCAAAATTCATTGCAATTGCCTGATCATCATTAACTCCAAAAAGTAAATCACAGTTGTCCCATATAATATTAACATGTATTTTTTCTCTAATCAATTTTTTACCCTTTCCCAAAATTCATTAGTTATTCGGCAGTTGCAAAACATATGCAACAGAGTTCCTCTGAATCTAGGCAAAATGTGCACAGATTGTTATCTCTCTTGCGAATTTTAAATAGAAAAGAATTTGTGCCTAGAATTCTATGGGTTAATCGGAATTGGAACCATCTTAGCTTCGTATTAATTGTACATATAAAAGGTGTGTAACAAAGATATTGTTCCATCTATGATGGTTCGTAAGAATATTAGTTTATTTTTCCCCATTTGTTAACAATTACGAATACCTTGTTTCTTTGAGATCAAGTTCAGATATTCTTCTTGAACCCGTTTGTTCTTTCAGTATGACTCCAGATGCAATGGTATTCGTGGGAGCTACATGGTATCTACAGGATTATTAAGTACATCGGAAAAGAATTTTTCTGATTGCGGATATGAACCCCTCTAGATTCAAACAAAGTTGGTACGGACATTATATCTGATTTGAAACCTCTCAAGTGTGATAGAAATTGACCGTTTTCATCCATTAAGGGTCATTAACCAGTCAACCCAATTGCGGACTCAATGTTTATAATACAGACTTTGGGGTGTGTAGCTCACCCTGAATAGTCTCATTAACAAAGTGAGGTCTTCATAACTTCTGAAAAGTTTGTAGTGATGTTACAATTGGTAAATTCCGACCAAGCCGAAAATACGTCTTTCAAAATTATTTGGTTTAAATTTTTGGTCATAAATTTTCAGAATTCTGACGATCCTCCTCAAGATTCAAGGCCGACTCAGAGATTTTCCTGAGGAGGGCGGCCTCATTTTCCCAAAACAATCGTGTTTTTTTGCACGGGGTTGTACGAATGCTTCATATATCTATCATGTGGAATTTTCTACTAAATCGAATTCCTTCATAAGAGAAATCACATGCTTTGGTATAAATTCCGGATCCGGAATTTTTGTTATACACAGTATCCTATGGGACGTATACTACCCATAAATTTTTACTGCATCAAACGAAAAATCCTATTCATCTCAAATGTTCGGAATTGTGGCATTTTAGGTTACTATCTTTAGTTCTAAGTTGACTATCACTTTTCATTATTCACAACAAAAATCATATTTCGAAATCTCTGAAGTCAGACTTTAAGGAGAACTATCAAGGTTGGTGGTTTTGCAAAATAGATATACCAATTCGATCCTGCAAATTATTAAAATTCTGCGAATCCATGTAATTTTCAAAGCACTACACAACAAACTGCACATCAGCCATTCTCACCCCACCCTGGTCATAGTTTTTGATCATTTGAATTCCTGTACCTTGTCGATGATGCCTTTTCCATATCAATTTGTAACTATTATTTAATTCTTTCATAAATTCGTTAGATGGGTTAGGGAGAGCTCACATACTAATGTAAATTTCGACAATATTAGAGATTTTACAACTGTTACTCTGACCTCACTCTGTGAGGTTACGTCTAGACCAGTTGTGGATAAAATTATGGATTGATTGCATTACATTTAATAATTAATGGGTATCATTCTATTTAGTGAAGCTGTGAAGTCGATCACCCAAGGCTTTGAAATGAATCTTATTAATGAAACCATTTCACATTTCAAATCTAACAAATTTTGGTTGATTTTTCAGCTTCAATTTTAAGAAGTGTGAATTTCTGCATTGAGATGAAAATGAAAAGGGGCAAAAATTGGTTAATTTTACCAACCCCAAATCGTAAGATAGAACGCGCCGCAACCTATATCAGTCCGCGGTCTAGCAGAAGACGCAGTAAGCATGATATACTTATTATACTCTAGGGGTTTCAGTATTATTGAAATTTGTCAATAGTAGAATGGATTTTGAGGCCATTTCGCGTGATTGGAACGGGCCCTGGTTTTGTTACTCAATCACGTCTGATGTCTTTTTGCCACATTTAAAATTAATTTTGGCTGAAAATATGGCATTTTTGAGGAAACTGTGCGCAAATCCGATAGGGGACATATAAAATCATGATATGACTCAAAGACCCCTTCCGGACCACTGATCTCAAATCTGTGGAATATCCATAGACACTGGTCATTAGACGATGCATTGGGCATTGAGTGACGTCATCAGTGGGCCCTCTTTGTAGGAGAAGCAAGCATTCTTAGGATTTTGACCTAATTGGCCACATTGACCTCTGCGTGACTGTGACCGGAAACTGTGTACAACCCCTACAAAGCTCTGAACACTTGTTCTGTTGACGATTTTGGTTTGAGGGACCAAGCGTTTTGACTCTGGGATCGATTTAAAGCCGGTCGGAAGGGGGATCGATGGAACAGATATACTAGTCATGCCTGGGGGGAGACAGACACCAAGGCCGCCTAATTAGGAATGGTGACCCTATGTGCCCTTAAAGTGACCTTTGACCCGTAACTTGACAAATTGTCACAAATGTCATTAATGTATTTTTACGTGGTTAACAACGTTATGAGGAACCGCTATCATTGAGTTTCAACTAAATCCAAGAAAGAATGTCTCAGGGATTTGAACCTTGCACCTCTATAATCGTGACCCAGGGGTCACGAATAGGGTCAACTGTTTAATTTTTCTGTATTTACGTTATCACGAGGATTATTCCTGTCAAATTTCAGTTCAATCGGAGCTTGTTTGTAAATTGGGACCTTTGACTTGAACTTTGACATTTGGGGGCGAGACTATCATAGACCTCTTCTACTATTAATGTTACATCACTGTAGTAAGAACGGGCTTTATCGTCCTCTATAGGCTGAGATAAATCCAATTGGTCTTATTTAAACATTGTGGCAAAATGGACCTTTTGACCCTCTTAATGAACTTTGATCCGTTATAAAAAAAATCTGAGGTACACAACAAAAAATGCGCATTGTTCCAATACAAATAAAAAATTCTACTATGCTTAGTTTCTGGAGATTAAAAAATTAGTGAAAGCATTTACATTAAAACCGAAATGACCTTAAATGACCTTTGACTCCAAATAAAATACCTTTCATACACCGGGTACATAGCATATCTGTAAGTTAAGGCACTGTACTATGGTGAGGTTGAGATAAAATTTTTGAATATTTTGGAATATTTTTGGTTTTTGACAGAAGTAGTGACCACCTTATGACTTTATCCTGAAACATGTGGGACAACCAAAGGACCCGGCCTAGGAACACTACATGTGGTCTAATGACGTCACTCTGTACGTAATTTTGTAAGGACAGCGATTTTGAATATGGTTTTACAATTTTTGGGTTTCAACGGAAATGACCACTTAATGACCTCTGACTCCCTATCCCTGAAACACCCTATATGAGCAAGGGTCAGTGGTTTCTCTGAAGAACTGTGCGATCGATATCGGCGTAATCCCTTAGAAGAAGGTAATATTGACAATTAAATCACATTATTTGACGCCTGTGCGCAGGTCAAAGGTCAGACAGGGAGCAATGTCATAGCATAAATGGTTTCAAGTCAGAGCGGCGGTCATTTGATGTAGTCTGTCACAATACGTCAAACGATGACTGAGCTAGAAGCAGTTGAAGTGTGATGAAAGAGAAGAAGACAGGCATCGATTGCTGCTTTGAAAGCACGGGTATTATCATGAGGTTTACTTGCAATGTCCATGTGACCTTTGACCCCCAATCTATGTTACAGGTCCCAAAGAGTTAGCAATGATTTATGATTTCATTTCACTTTGAATGAGTTAAACTTATAAAGTGCATAAAAATTATTATAAATTAATCTAAGTAACATAATGATAAAAAGTAGGCGACGACCTCCGGATACTATGCCCGTCAGGTTGATGTGACGGTAGACAAAGACTTGCAATGACAGTGTATTCATCAATAATCAAGTTTTCCAGATGGGCAGTTGGGTACCACAATTACACATTGTAGAATATATTTCATCGTCGCTTGAGTGGGATAACTTGAGCCCTAAAAGAGCATAGGTATTCGAGAATATAAGTAACTTTGATATTTGTGTATTGGACCTTCGGACCCCGTAACGATGGCTCACAGAGCAAGGTCACTGTGGACTCTTGTTCACTTTCCTTGATTGACCTACAAGATGGCATAGCTATTTGGGTCAATTAAGCTTCTTTTATATTTGACCCTAGATTGACCCCATTTGACCTGTGATCCAAAATGGCACATAAGTAATAGAGCTTTTTGCCAGTGGTCTTTGTTTGAACAAATTTGAATAAATATGACTTGGTTAATGAGTTCTAGCGTTTTGCCATATTTAATAGCTCATTTGCAATCTTTGCACGTGACCCCTATGGACAAATTAGGTAACGTGATTCGCTCTCGTACCTTAACCGCACTTTGCGCAGACATCGCCTATCCAGGTGTATCGATTTTGAATATAGCAATTTGCATTATTAATTAGATAATGCCGCCATTGTGAAGGTTAATGAGTTCCGATATTCTGTGTACAAGCTGTATACACTGCCCAAAGACGATGCTCATGTGGAATTTTCAGGAGTAGCGCACTCTAATATGTAGAAGAGGGAGAAGTAGGACATCAAAAGGATTTTTTAGTTTTGACCTCTATGACCCCTACGAGCGGTCAAAGGTAAATATTTACACCCATGGTTTAAATTGGGTCAGTGGTTCTTCTGACCAATTTTGGAAAATTCGGCCCTAAGACGTTGGCACTAGTAGCATTTGGAAGCAAGGTAAAAAGAAAGAAAGAAAGAACTAGATCTGTGTGAAGATCTGAACA
>JAMKCH010007988.1:0-31192 GCA_023653785.1 Ophioderma brevispina
ACAGATACACATTCTAACGGGGACGTTTTCAGCCTTATGGGGATGTTTTTTCTGTTGGGGATGTTTAAAAAAAAAATCTGCGTCCCCAAAAGCTAATTAATATATAAAGTCTTAAAGACAGCCCGTCATCCTAAGGCAGTTTTAAGACAGTTGCTACGAAACTGGTCCAAAATAACAGCACAATCAGCAAAAAGTGTGTAAGGGTTCCCCACAAGGCATAAAAAGTCTGTGTGGTGTGTGTGTGGCACTTTTTGTGGTAACATGTGCCCTAAACACATAATTGCCCACTGTGTTTCCTTTCCCCACCTATTTCTGCACATTTTAGTGGCACTTGCATGTATTGGTCCTTTGTTTGCTCCCCATGTTGGTGACCTCAATAATGACCGGTGTCCCCATTCACAGACGATCATTGTGTTTTCGGTGACACTGTATTTTTTTCAATTCATTTTAAACCTAAAGGATGTATTATAAAAAAGACATATGCTACAAGAAGAAGTTACGTACTGGATCTAATCCTATAAAGAAGCTTATCTATGATGTAACTAAAATTCTGAGTTAAGGAAGTCCAATTTTTGTATTAGTTATTTTTCAGCGTGGATGACCACAAAGTGTGAAATTTTATGGCCACAGAATTATTAAAGTCACAGAGAGTTGTAAAGATTAGTTCCACACTTGGCTCAATTGTCCTATAATAGTTCATTTTTTTTTAATATTTACTTTAGCCAAGATATTTGATCACCACAATATGATAAAAATGGAGATTCATAAATCTTGAGCATAGTCTGAGAGTTTTGTAACGCTCTTCTCCCCTTCCCAGAAAACAATGTTAAATGCCCAGATAGGACTCATTCCAAAATTAGGTGTAACCCTGTTAAATACTGCCACTGCCCCCTATAAAGAATCACTTTTGCTTAACTTTTGTGGTACACTATACGTTCATGGCAATGCGAGCGCCAAATCCCCTTTCGACCGAGACACACACTCTCGGTGTCTGGGGGCAACAGCCAAAATGATATCGGCATTAAAACTACCCCTGAGATTCAAGAATAGTACGCGAACTCATAGACAAAGTAAACGCTCTGAGGGCCATAACTGCATCTGACGGGGTGGACTCAACAAACAGGGCCAGATCTATATGGCTGAAAATATATTGGTTTTGGAGAAAAGCTGGCTCTCTGAAGGTCTCTTAGATACCGCCCTTGTTTCCAGATAATTTGGCTTGATCTTCTGCTGCGCTCATCTTGGTTTTTGATTTTCCCCAATCGAGTTCTTGGATTCCTTCTTGAAAATTACTGTGATGGACTGCACCGCGAGGGACAAGCTGGATACGACTGGACTAACAGCCATTACATGAAACTCTCTTTATACAATGAAGATGAAACTTTTTAGATTAGTGATCCATACGTTTCGTGCATCACTGTGTAGTTTAATTAGTGATTAAATAAATAGATCTAGCAATGTAACAAACGTCACTGCATTATTTCCTTATTTGTTGCAGTTGAACTAACCGGGTTACATAGGACCCATTCTATTCCCCCCACCTTGTAGGTTCTGAAATTGGAATTGATCTATTTAGTTTTGTTATTCTGAACCGAAATTTAAGTCTGTTCAGGAACACCCACATTCACACCAACTGAACTAAAATTCATCTTTGGACAATGATCTTCAGCACTCACACATGATGTCCTATTTTATTTCTATTTAAGCTTGGAGATAGCACTTATTAAAACACACTGAAATAAAAAAGAAAAAAATGGGGAAATCAGCTCAAAATAAGGTTGTCCTTTTATTGGTTATATGTTAAGTATTGTTAATTTTTAAAAAAAACCTTTGACCTCCAATCTGTGCATAAAACATATGGCCCTTTCTTTCAATTCATAACCATATTCAGAATATTTGTATGAACTTGATCTGTGACAATTTACAAAGTGTCTCAATTTACTCTGGCATTACCTCACTCACAGTTTTTTTATAAATTCTAAATTCACTATGGAAATATTACAAAAGTTAATGGAAGAAGGCAACCTTGGATTTCATTCACCATCTCGCTGATTTCATCTGGAGTTTCGCTCAACAGTCAAAAACCTGCAACAGAGAAATTAATATTGAGTGTAATGTTTTAGAAAAGCCTATTTTTTTTTTTCTATTTACATTAGTTTCTACTCCAATATGTGATCTTTTAAGTTTTACAAGGTTGCTTTGACTAGGTTGGTGAACTGGTTATTTCCTCATGACATAAGGACAAAGCCTATGGGGCATTCAGAGGCCCGTACTCATGGGGAGGGTCAGGGGGGAAATGCCCCCAAAAAAGTTCCCCAGAAACCCTAAAAAGAGATGAAAAGGGCCAAAAATAAAAAAAAATAAAAAATGTTAAATTATTTCGGTAAAAAAGTCCACTTTTGTGCCAAATTCGCCCCTGCCCCTTGCAATATGGGGAAAAGTCCTCTTTTGAAAAAAATTTGCCCCTCAAAAAAATCCTGGTTATGGGCTGGGGGCATTTCATACAATATCAAGGACTATTGCTGGAAATATTTATTATGATCTTGCAAAATCATGCAGTGTTGCAAAAATGTGTGGCTTCACACAAAAACACCACGACCAATTCAAAGAACCAGCTGATTTGATACATTATCAAAATATTACGAGTAAAAATTGCAAGAGCTCACTGGCAGAGACCTACACCTAACAGGGTCAAAGGTCACATAGGGGTTATTAGAGGTCAGCTCTGTACACCCTCAGATTAATCTTGGGCCATGATACCTTTTTGGCTGAGTAATGTATGAAATTTTGATGGAATGAGTGCAATACCCCAGTAAATTGTGAGCTAATATTTTTTTTAATTCCCATGAGCACCAATTTTTTTAAAACTCATAGTGAGATCAAATATTAAGAGCAAAAAAAATCAAATTTTATCATTACTTTATTCTCAAGAATTTTGTACCCTTGTTTTTACATTACACATTTATTTTGATGCACAACCATACTAGGAACGAGACAAGACACACTGACACAGAGACAACCAAAGTCCTGGTAAACCCAGAACAACTCGCTCCAGATACTTGGCACACCTCAAGTGACATCCTACACCAACCGTGCCACCCAACACTGAGCTAATGGCTGACATCCAATATCTGACACCCACACTTGATGCCTACACCCAATAGACCACCAGCAACCTGACACCCATCATCTGACTGCCACCCTGATAATCAACATCTGAATCCACAACCCGAACAACACCTAACATACTCTAACATCCAACATCAGACATCCACACCCTACACCTACACCCAACATCTGACATCCACACCCGACACCTAACATCCAACATCTGACACTCCCAACCCCCCCCTCCCCCTCACATCCAACATCTGACATCCACCCCTGACACCTAACATCCAACCACTGACAATCCCCACCCAACACCTAACACCCAACAATCCTGACACCACACCCTACACCTAACTTCCAACATCTGACATCCACAACACCCGACACCTAACACCCAACATGACATCCCCACCCAACACCTAACCATCTTACCTCCACACCCAACCCCCTACATACAACATCTGCACATCCCCACACCTGACAACCTAACATCACCCTCTGAACAATCCACACCCCCTCCCCGCCTACCACACCCAACCCTCTTCCCCTCCCCAGCCTCCCCCTCCCCGTCCACCCTCTTTACCCTCCCCGCCGGCCAACCTCAACCTCTCGCCCCTCTTCCCCTCCCCCCCCTCCACCTCACATCCCCCCTCTCCCCGCCTCCCCACTCACCCCCCCATCTGCACAACTTATCCACACCAACCACCCACCATCTACCCCCCACCCCACGACACCTAACATCCACATCTGACAAATCCCCACCCCGACACCTAACATCCACCATCTGACCTCACACACCCTCCCCCTCCACGACCCCCACATTCTGACCTCCCACACCCCAGCCCCTCCCACCCGACTCTTCCCCTTCCCCCCCCCCCCCTTTTTCCCCCGGGACCCGTTCACCCTTTCTTCTCCCCCTCCACCCCCACCCCCCCTCTCCCCTTTGTGAACCTTAAATGTCCCATGAAATGAGATGATAAACCTTACACCCAAATATTTACAGGATATTCCATTCCAACTAAACAGGGCCTGTGAAAAAAAATACACTAACAGGGAATCAGTGACCGCAGTGTCATGAATTTAGATTCACACCAGTCACCTGGATTGTTCTATTACTCTCTGAAAAATAATAGTTTCACTAATGATGTCATCACCAACCTTAATATTGAATGCTTCCTGTCCCTCCTTGTTAGACTGACACAAAACACATCAATTCTATTGCATTTCCTGGGACCTTTAAACTCTAATCTATAAACTAGGTGGTTAACAAAGACCCTTGGCATATCCAATTAATGTACAAAACAATTTGAACTCGAGATAGAGGTAACCTTCCATACACAGTTTGAGAATCTTCCTCTTTTTATAAAACTGGCCCTGGCAAAAAAGAACACAGTACAAGACCTATGACATCACCCACAAAATTAGAAGGGATCATCTGTGGGCCAAAAAGTCACTTACCTTGGTAAAGGCTCCTTCGTTTACTAACTGCGTCCTACTCCCTCCTGGCATAATCATTTGTATTTCAGGTTTGCACAAGAAACCCTGTTGAGAAAAACATGTGGTAAATTTTTTCTAGTCCATGTTTTTTTTAAAAATTGGTGAAAAACAAAACAGTTTTGCAATCAGTTCAAAATTATCTCCAAATACAATGGAGTATAATTCGTAAAGTTCGACCATTTTTTAACCACAAAAAGCACTTCATACACTTTAACAATTGTCCTTGTTTTTTTAACCGTGTACATATCTAATGGTGCTATGGCTTGGGCTGACGCTAACACCAATGGTTTTAGATTCGCTTTTTTCCTACTTCAGAAACGTGTAATTAGAGCGTGCACCAATTCCTTGTGGTTTAGCCATACAGATCCCCTTTTTCTCATCATCAAAACCTGAAAGGTCGACGACATTTTACAGGCTCCAACTTGCTACCTTCAATGTTCATTTTATACCATAACTTACTGCCAAATGATCTTCTTGAGCAGGATTTTCTTCAACTTCCATACTCGCACTCATCATATTATCAACCAGGCATGCTGGACATTCCTCATAAATTAAAATGTTTAAACACTGGCCTGGCAATAACACAATAAAATTCAGGTCCCTTTCTTTGGTCTAACTTAACCATCCCATTTAAAAACTGCCAAAACTGCCCCATCACTCTTTCTTTCAAAACAAAAGGAAAAAAAACATCTTATCATTCCTATAGTGCTGTGATCCATTCTTAAAATTTTTGTTTATAGTCATTATTCTTATTTTTTTTAAAATCCAATAGGTCGGATTGTGGTTTTTTTAATTGTTAGTTTGTGACGCTTTTCGTATGTGTGTTGTTTTTTGTCCTTGTCCCTGTTCTGAATTCACTGGTACATAGTTTTTGGGTATATGTAATCTTGAGAGGCCCTGCCAACCCCCACGCCCTGCGTTTAGCAGTGACGCTCGTTCAACCACTGGTACGCAATGGTTTCTCATAAAAATAATGTAATGTTACTACTTCAAGATACCATACCTGCCACCCCCCTTTTTAATAGGCATTATCATCTTTTTGTACTTATGTTGTGCAATTTATGCCCTGATTTTTGTATTTTGTACTGTCAGTTAAATCTTAATTTTTTTGCCAGGAAAATCCTGTAATGTTGGCAGGTCTGTGCCTAATTTCCCTTCAGTTTATTGTCTCAATGATTTATTTAAAGTATCACTTGTGTCTAATAATTATATTTTCCTCAATACTTCAATGTGCAATTGTACTATATATATCACTTATTATTATTTAATAACGTACTATATTTTGCTGTATCTTTGTGATGAACAAAATAATATTGTTGATTGATTGATTGATTGAGAATGCACGGCACACTAATTTTGAAAGCAAATTCGGAGGGTTTACAATAGAAGGACTTAACTCAGCAGCACTGAAAGAAATATAAGAATTTTCATTATTTCTGCTGTGTCATAATTAAAAATTTTTCTCTTTGTTTACTAAAGTTTATATAATGGGTTTGCTTACAGTCAACCATATAATGGGCTTTATGAATGTTTAACATTTTGAGCAATTGAATAATTTGCGAATAGAAAATTATTCCAACATCACATTTCTCAAAATCAAGCAGAATTAACAGGCAGAACTTAAAGAAATTCTTTAATATTTCTTTCAGTGCCTAGTTACGTCCTTCTGTTTTGTCACCCTCGAATTGCACATGACTTGTAGTAGGATGCAGGGCTGTCCGACACCTTTTGGTTGTATGTGATGCATTCATTTTTAATTGTTATTTGAAAGCAGATGAAATATTTATTACCTGTTTAGGAGAAATGAACTTTAATGTTTAGCATAAAGACTATTATTCACGGAGCAAACAACTTTTTTTTTTTTCTATACTTTAGGAAGAAAATTACAAACTGAAATCAATTTGCACTAATAATACAAAATAAGTTAACAGTAGTAGGCTATGCGGTCAGTGCACTCTAGAGGCAGATTCCAAGTACTTCCCACAAATGCATGTTTCCAATGGATGTTTTGTACAGGTTGTCTTATGTTGAATCGTTAGTGATGAAACATGGCTAAAATTGACAGTACTACTGATCACAAACTTTCATTTTAAGAGTGGTTTCAAAATAAATAAAAAAAACAAAAAATCATCTCTAACTATTCCACATGACTAACCTGTACAAAAACTTCCCAATGGAAGGCATGCATTGTGGAACTACTGATATCTCTCTTGTGCACTACCAACATACTTGGAATTAGATGATAAAATATGGTTCTGTGGAACTGTTATACGTTCGAAGGCCTAAAATGATTGAAACAAAATGTATACTGGCCTCCTACAAGCCAGTATGACTTGGTGCTGATACTTGGAATTTTTACATACAGTGAGGATCTTGAAAAAGAACTTTCTTGGTGTTTCATAACTCCGGGGGGGGGGGGAGGGGGGGGGGGGGGAAGCAGTTTTTTATCAAAGGTGGATTTGAATGCGTGAAACATGACTTCCGAAAGGGAACCATTACAACAAGTTAATTTCCAAACCAAACTTAAAAATAACACTAACCACATAGCGGTTTGGTTTGTATGCTACCGCCGAAAAGTAACTAATGCATGTGTTGATAAACTATACTTATTTTTGGAGGGCCATGGCTTTACCTTCCCAAATTACATTATTTTTGATGATTTGATCTCGCGTACATCCAAATTTCAGAGTTGTTATGAACAAAACTACCCTTTTTCCAGATTTTGGCTGTTGTTGAACCCCCTAATCATCGTTCTGTTTGAAAAGAGAGGAGCATCATATCCACCTTTGAATACAAGTGGCCCCCCAGGGATATCAATTGAATGTTGGGTTTCAACTTTGTAAGCTGTCACAAAATTATAGGGGTTAAGATGACGGATGGGGGTAGGGTATTAGTCTAGAGTTAGGGTTAGGGCTAGGTTAGGATCAGGCGGTGGATTAGAGGAGGGTTTTAAAGGGGGCGCCCCCGGCGGCGCCCCCTCTATTTTGCGGGAGCCGGGGCCGGCATTGAGCGCCAGGCGGCCACTAATAGCGAAAAAGATTTTTTAAACACAGTGGCCCGGACATATCGTAAGAAGAATGACGGTACAGACGTTGTGGGCGTGTAAATCTAGCTTTGTGGCGCCCTGAAAATTTGGCCCCCCGCCCTCTATTTAGAAATCCTGGATCCCCTTGCTCCTGATGCGATTCTAAAAACATGTGTGCAAATCCTTTGACACAAAAGCAAAGAGACCAAAAACAAAAAAGCCATTGAAGCAAGTTAGAGCTCAGAAACACTACAAACCACAGAAAACAAAATGAAACAATTCTGAGTATTTTGAAGTTCTGTGAAGTGTTTAAGTTTGATTGTTAGTTTTGATGAGACTTCAAAACCATTACTCTCCCTTCCCTACTCCTCAACTATCCTGGAAACTGGCAAAACTACTGACACACAACTTCCACTCATTTTGCATGGGACCAGGGGGGGCACGTGCCATCCTAACAGCAAACAGTGGAATTCAAACATCGGGCAATCAACATACGAGCGTGACAAGACTGCTCGTCTTTCAAAGACTTATAAAGTAGGAGGGGCTACCGGGGCGGTGTTCTTGCAGGTATAGGGAGGACACGCGAATTAAAAGACTACTTGGTCACAAATATTTAATCGTAATGACTGGTATTGAAATTACACGGTTTGAAGCGGCGTATAATCTACACACCCCTATGGATTTTTGAAGCACTACACTTATTCCAGAAATGATCATGATATTATATGAGTGATGAACAAAGGTTTAAGCGAGATGTTTTGTAATGTCATGGGCCTAGGCTGCCATAGAAAATGCACTTAAGGGTCCATGGCCCGATCGCTAATAGCCTCGTCCCCAGAAGCTCCAGATTTTAACGGAAGTGGTCGACATTTTGGTATCAGAAGAAAGCTACTATTTTTCTCATTTACCTTGTGAAATCTTAGAGCCAAAGGATGTTTGGTTTAGAAGTTATGAGTTTAAATGTGCCCCATTTTGGTCGACCAATACTAATTTTACACAGTACTCTATGGGGCTTACAGAATTACGTTTTTATCTCTCCCATCAAAACGGATTGAAATATCGGCGCGAAACTTTGCAGATGGGGTTTTGGAGTGAATGCCAATCTATCAAGATGAAAACTTCACATCCTTAAAATGGGCCATCCCCCTTTAAGAATTCCATAAATTACCCTTTGCAGCAGGTCATGTCCTTACCCTCTGCATGGGACCATTCTCCAAATTATGCCACAGAAAGAGTTCCATCGCCTTTTCATTGATTATAGGCCTAATGAAATAGATATTATATACATTTACAATAAAGTACACCTCAAAAAAAACCACATTCATTTTGACTGATTGATGGATTTAATATCATTGTTAATTACCTGGAGGTGAAGAATGTATAAGGCAGAGTGGATATGATATTCTGCCATCATCGTGATGGTAACAGTAACTATAGGCAACATAGCGAGGTGAATGGGCTGGCAATTCCGTACTCAATGTTTCAGGATCCATACCCTGGAAAAAGCACATACAATGTGTTTTAGTAACAATTAGATTACATTGCATACAGAAACATTACTTCAACTTACATGAAATGGCTACAATATTATACTTATATGATGTTGTATTGTGGCTGAAGTGAGCCAGTTTTTCTTTACGAAACTATTTTGAATGCAATTCGGATATCAGTATTGTTGGTAAATATATTTGCCTTGACCCCGGGGGGAGCACTTGTATTCAAAGGTGGATATGATGCATGAACAAGAAAACATGTAAAAAGGGTCCCTTTTTTCCAACAGGCGATGTACGCGCGTACATTGATTAGGGTGTCAAAAACAGCAAAATGTGGAAAAAAGGGTATGTTTTTTCTAAACCCTGAAATTGTGATGTATGTGTAATACTCAAACAGAGATCAAAAATATTGTAAAGCAAAGCAAGAAAATAAAGGTATATTAATGACACAATGCACTGCTTACTTGTTCAGGGTAGCAAAAACAGACAAAAATGCTTGTTTAGGTTATGTTTTTTGGTCGGTGGAAATACTTGTTTAGGGTACATTTCGGAAGTCCATGTTCTTGCATCATATCCACCTTTGAATACAACTCCCCAAAACATCCTTTAGCCCTAAGATTTCAAAGGATAAATGAGAAAAGTAGCAGCTTTCTTTTGATACCAAAATTTTGACTACTTCCGGAAAAAAAATTGGGGTCTTGGGATGAGGCTATTAGCGATCAGGCCATGGCCCTTTAAATAGAGCCATTTTCAATCTATTCTGTGATTGTAGTAATTTTATTCTGTCATGTTCATTTGACAACGAAATAAACCCTAAATTAACCATCAGTTGACATTACCAGCATGGATATGGTTTGACCTATATCATCATCTTTAATGGCTCACAACAAGTTAATTGTGAAGCATGTACTGCAAACTTCCCATGGTTTTAGTACGGTATGCCCAATGTTGTAAAGACAAATCATTAAAACAGTAAGTGACAGGTGTTTTAAGAGGTGCTTGTCCTGATTTAAGTGCATCATTTTCTCTGCTTGATACGAGAGCCCGGCACTTGCAAACACTCATCACCAAGTTTTGTGGGGAAAAAATTGCGGTTTTGATGGTAGAAGCAACAATGCTTAATTTATTTCAATTGCCCATTCACTAACTCATGAATATTAGCAGTCCTCAGACCAAAAGTTTGGGTGGATTTGCCATTTGTTATTCACAACTAATTTGAAATGGATAGTTTTGACATGGTCATATCTTCCAAATAACATTTTAAAATTTGCAACCATGAAGAAGACTACATTTTCTTGATTTTGTGAAAGTTCCACTAAATGGCACTGACTGAGCATTTTTTCGAATCTGTGAACAAATGCTTCTGAATACATATCTACTTCTTTGTTATATCTTGGAACTTTCAAGAAAAAAAATATTTTGCTCAAGTCTACTTGGACCTACCATATTAACACAAGAAATATATGTATTATTAGTATTTTCTTACTTCAAGGTCTTCTTCATCAAAGGAATCATCTTCTACAATCAGTAACTTCTCTGGGTCTATTTTCACTGTGAGTTGAAAGAAGCAATAGAAGAAAATTACTCTCATTTTAATTCAACACAGTTTTAAACCTATACACCACATGCAGAAGGCCTACAGCATGAATGAATTACTGACCTTTGCTAACTGACATTTGCAGCCATATTGGTCATTCATCTAGGATGCCATCTTGCAGATATTAATCACTTTATGTTATGATATTTAAATTGCTCTGAATGATATACACAAACATTACAACTCTTGGTTATATGTAGTAATGAATTTTGCCATTTTGGAGCCAATTTGAATGGTTTGATTTGATTATCAAATTATTGAAAGCTATTTATAATGGTTTCAATTAACATATCGATTGCTAAATCATTCTATGGTCAAAAGTAGATAAATATCAGATGATTTTGTTGTTTTGGCGGCCATATTAAATCTCTTAATAAAGTGGTTAATGAATCATATTGGTCACAATGTGTGTTTTGACGGGATTTGCAAACAAAATTATAACTTTTGAGTAATTAACATATGAGTTTTTAGTGTTTTGGTGGCCATTTGAATTTTAGCGGTTCTTCGAAAATGGATTCAGATTCCGATACAGCAGGAAAACTAGACTAGAAACCGTTGCAAAACAATTTGATATAACAAGTTCGAATGGTCTGTAGCTGGGACTATAAATGGGCACTGGCATGTGCTGGGAATGTAAAACAGACTCGCTGTGCAGGAGTGGCAAACCCCACACAACAACATTTTATGATGGAGTCTGTCTGGCCCAAATACCAGAGACAGAGAGATGGGCACCTGCCTGTGGATGCAGGTTGCACAGTTCTTGACCTGATTAAATTTTGGGTGCATTTCGGGCAAATTACATTTGCAAACGAGCTAATTAATATGCAAAAATTGGCTCTATTTTTGAAACAGTACATCGGATATGCAAAATTCCTTCACTGCATAAAAGCCTATCATGGTGCGCATCTTATTTGCCATTTTAAAGTGTGTGATATATGTGGCTCTGGTATGCGAATTAAACATAATTGCTGTATTGCTAAAATGATACATCGGATACAAAATTCCTTCGCTATGTAAATTTTTTTTTTTTTTTTTTTTTTTTTTTTTTTTTTTTTTTTTTTTTTTTTTTTTTTTTTTTTTTTTTTTTTTTTTTTTTTTTTTTTTTTTTTTTTTTTTTTTTTTTTTTTTTTTTTTTTTTTTTTTTTTTTTTTTTTTTTTTTTTTTTTTTTTTTTTTCCTTCACTACATGAAAGAATACTATGCCATACATCTTTGTGTGAATCATAATTGAGTTAAAAGTGCATGTGAGCCAATTAAAGGGGCATTTTTGATGCAATTGGTCTAATTAAATATGCATAATTGTAGGGGGAAGGTGGGTATGGTTGTAGTAAGTGTCCATATGGATGGTAATGACTAAAATATTTATTAGGTTGCTTTTGGTATTATAATTTGCAGGGTATGTTAGGATACCTGTACTTATTACAGACATGAAAATCTGATTTTTGATTTTTTTGATTTTCTGATTTAGCAAATCACCAATGCCTTTAATGTCAACTGACCATCAGCCTTAACACACAACACTCATGTTTATATGCAAAAATGTGCTTTTCATTGCTGTATGTGATTTCTTACCTTTGAAAATATAAACTGGTAAAAACTTTAATACATCTAAGGTGCAACAAGAGATTTCAAATAACAAATGTGAAAATTCTGATTCTTGCACTGGTGTAAAGCTTTCCATCAAAAATATCCCCATCTGAAAGGATTAAGCTGAAAACTGTTTCTTTGGTACAAAAATTGTGAAATTTCTAATTTCACATAGGAGCAAATACGAAAAGTCAGCCTATGGTTTCTATTGAAATATAAGCATATACAAATCACCTTGTTTCATTTTAAGTCATTTCTGTAGCCAAATAAAAGGAGGGAAATCTATTGAGTGTCAATTTGTATGAAATCACCCATATTACAGAAAAATATGGATCACTGAAACTCTGTTCACAAAAAACACTTCCAGTCTGGCAGACTTTCAGTTCAATTCATACACCAAGGGAGTAGATAGAAGCAATGTCACAAGGCATGCTCCAATTGTATCACCTATGTTATCTCAATATGTTATTCATAAAGACAAATTTATCTTAACTATTAAACAGCAAAAACAAAGACTGGCTGTGAAGTGTAGCACCTTGGGTGTACCAAAGGGTTTTTGAGATAAAAGAAAGTTGTATGTAAAAAACCCAAGTACATGCATTACATGTACATGTACACAATTTATCTTTTGTTTCTTGAACACTACTCACGCATTGTTATTGTAATATACGTCGTATATTCTTTTCATGATTGGTTAAAAAGTGGATCACATGATCAAATATACACATACCATCTGCAGAAAAAAAAAAAAGACTATTTACGCCTTCCAAAGAAACTATTTACGGCTCTCTCAAAGAAAACTATTTACGCTTTTCCAAAAAAGACAGTTACAGCTTCCAATTTAGCACAATGTAACCTGGGTAGCATGATCATCAAAACAAATTGTCAACATGGATACAAGCGAAAATGCAGTGAGGGACGGTACGGCGACAAATCAGCCAAGGAATTTCCAGCTGTTAGTGTCAGGATAAGGACAGCAGTGTGAACATAAAAATCAGATTAAGAACAGCATGTTGTCCATGTTGATGGGGTTTAGTCTGGGTAAGTAGGGTGATGTGACAACACGCAATATGACTGCCGGCATGGGTCATTTTGGTAGGCTAGGCTAGGGCTTGGCTAGGCTAGGCTAGGCTAAATTCAGTTTACTCATTGTTTTATAAAATCTTTTAACAATCAAGGAACAATGAATATATGAATGACGTATATAAAACAAATATATACTGCCTTTATTCTAGCATTCTGTTCAAACTATGGTCCCTCGGTGACTGCCATAGTGCTATTTTGCTGCGGGGCTGCGCCCCTCAGCAAAAAGCACTATTGCAGTCACCTCGGGGGGTCCATAGTTAAACAAGAGGTCTTCATGTAAAGTATTAATGTGTATAATATTCAAAAATATTTGAAGGTACATCACACTTACACCAATAGGCAGCATTAGTTTTGCTTTTCGGAAGGAAACTTCTTAGTTTTGCTTTTACTACCATCAATACAAGCACACAATGACAAGCTTTGTTGCCTAAAGTAAAGAGATAATAAATAATTTTTATGTTTTTGTTTCTAAATAAATAACATACAAAGAAAAACCACATGTTTAACAACTTTTTATGACACCGGTGTGAAGGTTTTTGAGTGGTTAGTAATTGTACTTTGTGCTGTGTTTTTTTTTTTGTGGGGCCAAATTAGCTTTTGTTTTATGGCCAATGCATTGTTGTTGTATCTGTAGAGTATAAGTGAAGGTCCTATAATAGCCTGTGAATAAGCCCCTGGGGGGGGGGGGGGGACTTGTATATGAAAGTGACGTACCTGATCCTACCGACCCTAGCGGTGAGAGATTTCTTGCAAAAAAGGGGGTCATTCAGTGTAGAGAGAATAAAATGGGGGACTTTCGGAATGGAAGCGACTAAAACACGGGGCTTCTGAGGCTATAGAGTAATCTAATGAGGTATAAAAAATCCTACTATTTTGTTACGACACCCAAAATACAGGGTGGACCAACATAATGTTGAGCAAAATATGGGGGGGGGGGGGGTCGTTCAAGTGTCAGATCCTAAAATGTGGGCTTTTACGGCCATTTGTTGTGGGACTTTAAAAAGGGGGTCATTAGGTGACCAGGGTGGTAAAAAAAAAATAGGGGTCCTATCGACAGAGCATGACGCGTGCTAATCATGGTTGAGTGCCCCCCAGATAAGGACAAAAAAAAGTTGGTTAAGCATCTTCCGTTGCGATTGCTTTTAAAAATTAGATTTAGCTCATAGCTCTATGTGGCAGCGATGTTTTATGGTTTTTCTTTTTTTCCTCTAAAGGATTTTTTTATTCGGAAATACTTTTCTGATGAATTGACAACCTTTCATTTGAGCAAAAATGTGGGATTACAGTCAAATATGGCTGGAAGTAGTAGCATTGAAATTCACAGCTCAAGAAGTCCACACAGGTAAACAAACATGCGGTGTATGTATATTTCTAAAGTACCACAGCGCAAGTTTTAAGTTCAAATTAAACGAAAAAAAAAACTTCGATACGGTCTTATAGTGTCTTTTGTTAAAAAACAACAAAACAACAAACAAAAAAAGACAGCAAATCGCTTTTTAGCCAAAAGAAGCTGAGACAAACTCTGTATTTTTTGGCTTAGGTTTCTATTATGGGCATATAGAGTAGTATAGTATGTTCAAGCAGAGCATTGTCAGAAATTGTGTTGCAGTGTGTTGGCAAGCTACATCAAAGAAATACTTTTGAAGGGGTTTGTGAGTCTAAGTGTGGTGGATAAGAAGTTCATATTGGACACCAGACAATGGCAGCCCAAGCCTCATTTACATAGCACTCACCCAAAAATATCAAAAGAAAGTACAGCAAATACCGCTGTGCAAAACATAACAAACCAATTGGGCAGTGACTTTTGATGTGGGTCGGAGATGTAGGTTCCCATGACCCACATATGACCTAGACTTGTCCGTTGTATTTCATACAAACAAAATCAGAAATAAAACTTAGTTACCAGTGGAGTTGATTCTTCAGCTTCACGTTTTGGGAATAGAAAATATTTCCTAAACACGCTGCAAAGTCATATGCAGTAGTTGAACTGAGCAACCCCCCAAAGTTAAATCTGAGTAGGCTACAGTTGAGCTTTTCAGGTTATCTATCCAGAATCCAGAAACACCTTTAAGATTGACCCCACCCCACCCATGAGAACCAGGCGTACCAACCGGGGGGGGGGCAGTTGGGCCAAGTTGCCCCCTCTGGCTCGAAAAAGAGGGATGATATGGACCAAAATTGCATTTTCTTCCCTCTTTTGCTGGGGAATTTCGACCACCCAATTTCAATTTCAGCCTAAATTTGGGCCAAAATAAATAAATCGGCGATTTTCGGGCGGTTTCAAACACATGCATTTTCAGCAAGTTCAGACTTAATTGTAGCAAAATACCGGGACGACTTACGAATGTTGCCTCCTCTGGATAGACTGCCTCGAGGATGCCACGGCATTGAAAATGGAACTTTGATGTGTCGATGTTCATCAAATAAATGAATATAATAAATTACAATGATATAATATTTGAAAATAATTCCTGAAAAAGTAAAATAATTTGAAAGACTGAAACAGGGGACAAGTAATTTTAAATCAAACATGATCCTTTACATGTAATGGATTCAAAGTTGACAAGAAGCGGACCCACAAACCAGTTCTCAAACCATTCATGTGTGTATGTTAGTCTTTAGATAAGACAAACTTGTGTGAATAAAGTGGGGGTCTCTTTAGCAATAAGACATCCCATAAATACTGTGCACATTCAGCTAATTAGAGTGTCAGCTGTTGAACTGTTGTGTCCAACCAGGGAGGGCGGCCAAGAATCCCCCATTTTAGACATCGCCATTGGTTTAACACATAAAGCTAAACTTGACAAAATTCTGTTTTTTATGTTGTCTCAAGATATTTTCTTATTCCCAAACCGTTGAAGCTTAGAATCAACTCCACTTTCATTTCATATTAGATGATTGTCTGTGCATGTGATATCTCACCTCAAAAGGGCTTATTTGTTTTTACATGACACCGTGTGACCCTTGACCTTTACACTTGTATAGTGGAAGTGCTGATTTTCAACATCAACAAGATGGCTATTAGTTGAGGACTACTTGATGATTCAAAAGGAAATTTATTGTTATGTTTTTAAGTAAGGAAACATCCATCCTGTTGGGTTACTACTCCACATCCTTGATTTAGGCTACGTCAGAGTGAATTCAGTAAATTTTTAACAGTGTTTTTGTTGAATTCACATGATTGCACCAGGCAATGAGCCTTATTTGTGAACTCAAAGTCATAGGTTGTGATTGTCACTTGACAACCAAGATAACGTCCAGTATTAAGGTAGGTGGCAAGTTACAATTATTGGAACTAGACTTTTTAATCCCACTAACACAGATTCGATACTAACTACTATCACTAACTATACTATACTATATCTATGGCGGTACTTATCAAGCGCCGCTCTTACAAAGACAACCAATGTATCCCAGCGCTTTTGACAAAAGAAAAGATAAGAGAAACATAATCTAAAACAAACAAAATCAAATGATCAAATACGTTGAGCCTTTAACCAGACCGGAAAGTTGCTATTGTTTTGAGCATGACGGATAATGGTGAGGGAGTTGTTCCCGAGAGATGTCCAGCAAAATAGAAGCCTTTACTACCAGTTTTAGTACGGGTGTGAGGAACAACATGAAGCCTGGTGTCCTGGCAGAGCGTAAACCACTTCTGCTGGGGATGTAAGGCTGAATGAGTTCAGTGATGTAAGATGGCAACTTTGTTGGATCCAAAAACATTTGAAACAAGTAGTTAAGATTTGATTGGAATGCGCTAGGTAGGGCTAACCTTAAGTTCTCGAAGAAAGGCGTGGCATGGTCATATTTTTTTTTGGCCTTAAAGATGAGTCTTGGCAGCAATGGTTCTGAAGACATTGAAGTTTATTCAAGTCTTTCGAAGTAATTCCATATAAGAGTTGGCACAACTCCACACCTTGATGTAACTATGGCTCGGACTGCATCTTGACCAACAGATTTGATCTAGCAACATAACGGATGCGTGAAAGGTTATGCGAAGGTGGACTTTATTAACTGCACATGGATGAACCTATTTGACATAGATAGGGTTGTATCAAACCCAACACCAGGTTCTTAATGTAGAAGAGCACAATAAGTCCGAAACCACTGGCCCTAGCTTCATCACCATCACCTCTGATAAGAAGATGTTGCAAATTGAGGACTGAAATGACAAAAAACTCAGTTTTAGTTTCATTTAACTGAAGCATGATTGGGGTCCATCCAAACCTTATATCTATGATACATTAGTACGTGTGGCAGAGGGCAGGTCCAGTTCAAATTTATTACGTGGCCTGAATGAAAGAAAAAAAAATGGGTCAGTTGTAGTCCGTCAGCATAGAAGTGGTATTTCACCTTCTTATACTCATTAATGAGCGGCAATGGGATGAGTTAAAAGGGAGAATGACTGTGGGGCCGATAACAGAACCCTTGTGGAGGCCAGTTATCAAGCGTTTGCAATCGAAAGTTCACCAGCGACTTTTACCCTGTTTGTGCTGTTACTCAGTATGAATTAAACCATTCGCAAACATTATCACGAATACAAAACACTAGTCAACTGTTTAAAAGAACATAAGATAATGGTGTCAAAAAAAGCTGCTGACGGTCAAGCAACACCAGGAAGACAGCCCGCTGATTGTCAATAGAATTCATAATGTCACTCTTGAACTTCAGCAAGGCTGTCTCTGTGCTGTGCCCGCCCTTAGGCAGACTGATACATTTGGGCAAGTTTATTATTACGAACATATTATTTTACACTACAACAAAGCAGATTTTCAATGATTTTAGACATAAAGGGCCTGTGTTTTTGACACGGGTCTAAAGTTCTTAAGATTGTTAACATCCATGCCTTGTTTCTTCGGAACAGGAGTGAACGATAGCTTCTTTCTTTTAAGAAGGGGAAATAATCCAGTAGAACCGATGTATTCACAATGAAACTAACCACAGGTAGCATGATGTCTATGTTTCTCTTTAACAATGGGTCTAGCCCACATCATTTATTGGGTGATTTCCCAAAAAGTTTGGCAACATCATCCTCACTAAGAAGTGAGAATTATGCAGATCAGGTGGATGACATTAGCAACCATTGGTGGTTAATGGTTCTTTGTTTAGCGACAATCCCTTGTGGGTTGCTGAAAATCCAATATTCTGTCTGGATAGTGACAATCTTCTCTTTGAAGTAATTTACTGAAGCATTAAGTAATGTCAATAATTTTTAAAAAGAAAAAAATAAAAAACTTAAAAAAAGCAAAAAATATCAAAATTTCTAAAAACAGTCTTTGTATCAGCTGATTTCAGTTTTGGCAATGTAATACTTGATTTCTCATTGCATCAGTTTTTTGATAAATGATGATTTGATTGGGTAATTTTGAGGATCTTCTTCATAACTACCACTTTTCCGCATTTTCCCTTTCAAGTTTGCGATGGTCACTTCTCGTCAAGGAGAACATCTTTCGTATACCATTGAGGGTTGCTCTTAAAAAACATGTGATGAGTGTCATCTGTGTACTAAAGAGGTCATCGCTCTTAGAACTTCCTGGGTTTTTCTTTTCTTCACTAACTCTTTTCATCTTTTTCCCTTCTCCCTTTCTCTTCATTTCCTTTTTCTCTTTTCCTTTCTCCTTCATCTTCTTCCCATCTTTTCCAGATCTCTCCTCCCCCCTGGTTCGTCACCGGTGTGTTGACCATACCCTCAGTTTCCACGTACTTGTGGTGGGTGGCTGCCGATGTAATACTGCGAATATCTCACCACACAAGTCTGGTGAATTTGCTTTCAGGTCGATCACCAAGACTAGTAGTCAGCTATTGGAGTGTTCCAATGGTGATCGTGCAACACGTTGCAAGTTCATTATCAAGGTTAAGGCAGGGTCTAAAAACAATACTTACTAATGCCAATAACTTCAGCTAGAACCTTGAAAGATTTTTTTGCACAAGTTTCAGTACAAAGAAATCACGTCAACACATTGGGTGAGTAGGTATTCGTATCATAAACAACCCATTAGGAACCCACCGAGTACTGAGAATGAGGACTAGTTGACATAGGCATAGGAAATATTTAGTATCTGCCAACACCCTATGAAATATGTCAACCAATGGCGGCGCCACGGGGGGAAATTTCCCCTAATGTGTTCTTTCCCCCAGGCCAGAAGAAGAAAAAATGGATTTTTTGGCAAACAACAGTGATTGATGGGGCCAAAAATCAACAAAAGTTGGTGAAAATAAAAAAAATATTGGGAAAAAAATTTCACTTCCCCCCCCCCAAATTTCACTAATTTTTCCCCAGGACAACAATCAGTGCAAAAATCAGAATGGTGCACTTTTTGAGGTACACATATTATGTGAAATCTCTTGTGTTGCACCTTTAAAGGAGGGGTTACATATGAAATCTTTCCCTAAATTCATCCATCGACAATATTTTTCCAATTTATGGCACATGCACAACAAAAGGAACCAGGCTGCCGCTCTGAGTAAAAGTGTACTGCTCAGTGATATAGGGACAGTCTACAAGCACACTTGCCGAGTGCTTAGCCTTTATCATCGGCCCTCGTGAGCAGTATCACTCCACGGACACACAACACGCACGTACTTTCATAATGATCTGAATCTTAGTTCAATCTTGGTTCATCGGAGGTGATAAACAAACGAGTGTTTCTACGAGGCCGTTCGCATGGACCCTGTATGACCCTTTATTTGGATGTTTCTTTCATACAAGTGAACGATTAGGCGTTATAAAATGTGCATGTTATTTCCAATTAAACTAAGCGGCAAACCATTCCAGTCTCTTGCTATCAGGTTATATAAAAAATTTGGTGCTTTATGCCAGTTTTACACAGCGGTCTATGGGAATCATCACCTCCTTACCTCAAAATGGCCGAACGGTGACGTCCGCGTAGACAGCCCTAACCAAAAAAAATAGAATAAGTTTTGGTGGGGGAAGTGGGGAATGAGATTGTCGACGGGGTCACCACACTTGCAGGAAAAGAAACATTAGCTCCAGAGAGATAAAGACTGTAATCAATTTTGGGCTGTCTCTAACCAAATGACATGTTATTTTATGTTAATATGTTATGTACAGGACTGTAAAAAATTCAAATTGTGGGAATTTAATGAATTCAACAACCATGGCATTTAGTCCAACGGAGTCATACTGAAATTCGGGCACGTCAGACGAGTCAGTATCAATCTTTTGCATTTCAATTTATGAATCACCCTCATTCTAGTATAACAACATATAAGTCAAATGGTAGCACGTTCCTGACAAGATATCTCCAAAAATTCCTGCAAAATACAGACTTGATATTATTTTCATCGAAGGAAACAGAAGTGCAGGAGTAAATAACAAGTACAAGTAGGTGCATGCATGATAAATACTGCGGCATTAGGGTTATTTTTCTTAGTGTAATTGATTTCCGCACGCAGCACTGCGTCGACAGGTCCATGAGTCTATTTTTTTTTTATTATTTCAATCTTTATTCATATACAATAACAACCAAAATAGATCAAAAAGGTGATTACAAAACAGACTAGAGTACGACGGCGGGAAAAAGCATGTCAGAGGCCATATCTCTGCAGGAATAATGAATGACAAATACAAAATACACAATATACAAAATAGATATGAAAAAAAAAAACATTAAAAGTTTCAAGATATATATATTTACAAATTAAAATTTTAAAGAAAAGTGACCAGTCTGGTCGTATTTTGCGTAAAAAGTGCATAAGAAGCCAGTTTGCACGTTTACTGAGATTGATTTGGAGATTCTTGAACATGATTTTTGTGGGTTTATTGCCCAGCGAAAAACAGAGTGAAAATATTTTGGATATTGCACTATTATCATGCAGAAAATTAAGACTATGCTACCAATTTCAATACCGAATACTTGGCATCATAACTCTGTTCTTGTAGTCCAAGATCAAACTTGAATATTTGTTCACCTTGCGATCGCGAGCGTTGCGGATATTTTGTTTGAACGGGATGGTAAGTTCGATGGCAATGATCTTTTTAGACTTGCGGTTAATGAGGACCAGGTCCGGTCTCTGTTGAGTTGTCAGAATATCCGGAGGGACAGTGGTGACCGCAACTTTGTTGTAACGGTATGATCGCAATAAAAGGTCCACGCAGGAACTGCAATTTCACGAAGAGTGTCATGGACGATACGTAGAACAGAGTCATGACGCCATGTGTACCTGCTTTGCTGCGAGCATTGACCTGTCAGTGATTTAATACATGATGAAGCGTTCCTTTGTTTAAAAACATGAGACTACAGTTGTTGTCATCTCTTACCCAAACGGCTAAGATTATTTTTGTTGGAGGGTTGTCACGGAAGAGTTGAGCGTAACATTCAGTACACCTTTGGGCATGTTGAAAATAAAAGATTTCCAGATATAATCGCATTTTTCAAAGATGGATCCACGTAACATGTCACCCTGGATAACGAGATCTCTAAGTTGAGTGATCCATGTTTCATTGATTTCATCTTGATAGATGGAGTAACCACTTTTATCATGTTATGAGATGACATGGTGGTACTTCATTGCAAATTCTAAATTAACTTTATGCATAACAAGAAAAACAGAAAACTTCTGGACCATTCGATTCTCTAGCAGCTTGGAATCTAAAACATATTAACTTTTTTAATTGGCCTTTGAGCCTTGATGACGTATAGGCAGAGAATGGGCTTCAAGGTACAATTCATAGATAGAATTAATGTCGGTTAAGTGAGGAATGTGAAGAATACCTGGGTCGCCTGATCTAGGCAACCCAATCCATTTTTTAGGTATATGTGAGCTATTGAGTCGCAGAGCAGAAGGTTTGTTTTTGTAATGTCATGGACAGTAAGGCAAGAACCGGCATGAAGGGTAGTTTTTAGACACATTTTTTTTTTTTTTGGGAAGCCTAAACTCCCCTCTGACAAGAAGGTTGTAGATTCTATCAAGGCGGGTGCAAGGTAGTTCTGCTAAGAATAACTCCACATTATGTCTTAAACATGTTGTCATTCATGGAGGTGGAGTTATGCAAAAAACCACATGGAATACCTTTCCCTCGGTTACCAGCATGAGAAGTCCATGTCAAAGAGCCAACTTTGCAGAATGCAGATGAACAAATACCAAAAGCAATTCAGAAATTCAAGTTGGAATATTGTCCCATAGAATAAATTACCTTTGAAATAGTTAATCCTCAAAAATCGTCTAAAAACAGTAGAAATCCATCATTTCCCGGAGAAACAACCTTTCTAATGCAGAAGTGAGATTGTAAGTGCAATTTTCTTCAAATTTTAATTTCTAATTCTTTTAAGTTGTTTACGCATATGTCATCGCATTATATAGGATTCTCAAGTGTGTTTGAGAGTAAAAACAGGGAATATCATACAATTTAGAGGGATTTTGAGATCGACAAAGTTGTGAGGTAGGTAACAGGGAAAGGTATGTCATTGTGGTTTTGCATAACTCCACATCATTAAATTCACACAACATGTTAAAGGACATAATGTGGAGTTTGCTTAGCAGAAATAGTAGCAAGGTGGTTGGGGGGGGGGGGAGGCGGGGTGGTCCCTGACATTATCAAAAAATTTTCTTCTGCTTGCCAGAAAAAAAGAGATGAAAGAACCGAGAAATTTATGAGGCTCATTTCGATGGAATTGACATCATTACCAGACAAGTTAAACACAATCGAGTTGGTTTACCACTTACAATAGACAATGATTTGCCATTTAACTGGTTTGAGTTTAAGATTCATAGATTGAGTCCATGATGATGAAATTTCATTGAGAATTCTTTGGTGATTTTGATTAGTAGTTAGCAGATTGAAGTCACTGCAATGGGGTGGTAGGATTTTAATACCATGTTCAAAAATAGCAAACCCTAATTTCGAAGTTTTCTAAGATGGGGGATGAAACTGCCAAGGAAAATGAGGGAGCGAGGGGATCTCCTTGGAAACGCCCTTTTGAAGCTGAAAGTTGTTGACTCCCAATCTTGAGTAACAACTCTGCCTGGAAGTCCGGCATATTAATTTTCGATGTAGCTTTTGACAACAGTTGGTGGAAAATGAAACCTAGAAAGAGAGTGATGATCAAATCGGGTGACCGAACCAAAAGCTCTTCGAGGTCAAAGAGGGATGTGACATGTCAGCTTATGTTTTTTGGCCAGAAAGATAATTTCATCAAGGACTTGGTTGTGTTCAATCACTCCGTTTAAACACAAATATAAATGTTTCTGAACAGAAGGGTCAATGAAATTATTTTCAGTCGATAGTCAGTGGTTCGCGAAGCTAAATTTGATGAATGTTTTGCCAAAAAACGGTGGAAGTGCAATCATCCTGAAGTTTCAGGTTGCTCAGGGCTTACCTTTTGTAAAATCAGAGGAGGCGATGAGCCCAAGACGCTGGTGGGAATTTGCGAAGTGTATAACAACGTTATTATAGAGAGTCGCAAAAGTGATGGAACACGGAAGCTTCTAAGGATCCGTAAGTAAAGATGGGCCCCGGAGCTGAGGAACTGCTCTTTTTGTCTCGCCTGTTCACTTCACGGGACGTATTGCATCAATATTGAACGAGGCATTAGCTTGACCGATGTAGGGGAACCATGAAGTCTTGATGAGATAACTGTGCTTGATTGCGACGGCTGTCACATGTCAATGCATTATTGGCCTTTCCGTCGTCCAACTACCAATGTCAAAAAACGAAGTAAAAAGGTTTCCTGTACTATAATCGTATTCTTTAATTCTGAAACGGCGTACGCATAGTTCAGTAACTGAAAAACCAGAGGTCGCCATTATCTTAAACCTGTAATTATCATTGAACGGCCCTCTGGTTCAAGACGGAGCCATTGTAGGAGAATTGAACGAATAAAAAACCAGTAGTTCCTCCTCAATTTACAACAACAAAAGCAAGTTACCAGAAAATTTCTATGATACGAAAAATCTCACATACCTTCTTTCCAGATGTGCAGTTTCGGCTGCAAAAAAAAAGCAACAAATAACGATTTTGGACGAATGTTGGGAACAAGGCAGAATTACATTTTTCGGTCTCAGTCCCAACCGGGTGAGCAATACAGGTTAAAAGGTCACCCCTTGGTCATACAGGGGTCATTACAGTGACAAACTTACGAGTATGTTTGGGGATTGTTGGAGTGTTTGAAAAGCGACTTCAAAAGTGTGTCGCTGGGTGTCGGGCCAGGAGATTGTGAACGCACCGGTAGTATCACGGGCCAGTCTTTATATGAAGAGAAATCAATAGTTTTTGGTGTCTTTTGGAGCAGGAAGTAGTAACATGATATCTTTTCGAATGGACGAAAGGAGGGTAGTTTTTTTTTAAACAAGAAAACTATTTGGCCGACTCACAATTTAAATAAACAGGTGTGTTTGCATCATGTCATAATAACCATTGAAGGGGATAGCTAGATCTATCCCCCGGGCGTATTGATTTTGAAAAGGAAATCTAAATGTCCACTGGAGATGAGATTAATTTAACTTTATCAAAAGCAGTTTTTTAACAGAAAACAATAAAAAAAATGTGTGAGTGAGTGAGTGAGTATTAAAGTTTAATGACAACTCAACACATTTGTTTATACGTTCATACATTTGTCATTAAAACATTAAATTAACAAACGATAGGCAATAGTAACGTCATTTCAATTCAAATTACAATTAACAATTAACAAAAGGATACACATCATACACAGTGATGAACAAGCCTCACCTATCCATGTATAAAACAGATAAACCACTAATTGGCAAGATACACTATAAAACATGCATCAATAAAACAATTCAACAAAGATATACTGATAATTTACTGTTAGTTGAATCATAGTTTTCCGGCAGTGGTGTTTGTAACCCCCCTTTTTAATTTTGAATCCACCCTTTTATGAAACAACACCCTTTAAATATTGAAAAGTAATAACCCACCCTTTTATAATTCATGTTCATTGAATTCTACACTGTCACAGAACCATTGTTCCTTTTAATACCAATTATCCTGTAATGGCATACAGAGTACGATAATTTTCAATGTTTTGTTTGTCATTAAAATCCACTTGCCACAAAAAAAAGGCTTTGTATTTAAGGGGAACCTAACTTTTTGGATGTTAAACTTTCTATTTTTCAAATTGGATGCATCATGATGGCAACATGATTGACAGATAGTAAATTTTGCATTTTATTATCAGAACCCATCCTTTTATTCTGACCCACCCTTTTTACAAAACCACCCTTTATAGCAAAAATACAGTAGCCCACCCTTTACCACTTTTTAACATTTTTGAAACCCACCCTTTCTAAAGCGTGGGTTAACCAACAGTGTGAGGTTCCAAAAAAATATTAAAAATTCGATTCATTCCATCATTTCCCAGCTACTTTTTGTAATAATAAAAAAGTGGTAGAAATATAGCTTTGGACATAACAAGTAGGGTCTCTTGAACTGAAATTGTCCTAAAATGAGGGCCTTAGAGTTAGAGGCGGCACATACCCATACTTCATCCGAGTGGAACCCCCCCCCCCCCCGAGAATAACCTAGTGCTTACGGAGAAGATCCCAATTTGTCCCCCTCGAAAATGCTTTCTGTTCCTTATTACCCCACCCCACGCCATTTTTTGTAAGGTCTGGTCATGGGTATGCCACTGTTGTTTATACTATGCAATCAGGCACTGCCAATTTTGACGTTATTTCATTAGTAAAATATGTGCGAAAATCACAAAGTAACCATTGCCATATGCCGATGCCCAGTATTTTCGTAAACTGCTGGTAAAAGATACGCGTTCAATAATGATACGAGCCATAGCACGTTCAACTCACTCCAAACAAGACCAAATGAGGCGCGCCTCTTTTTGAGTTAATACGCCCGTTGGGAAGCTCTACACTGACAAGTCAAGAGGTCAAATTGATGTCAACATCTGAGTGAAAACTCTCTCGAGTAATTCGTAAGGGCCCTTATTTTTAATAATAAATTTTATCGCCCTGGAATGACATATCAAAAAATGAATGGTACAGGTTGATGGACGAGTATCTGGAGCACATTACAGTAACATGTACTCAGGCTTAAGGTACTGAAGTTACAAACGTTGATATTACAGGACTTGGCCATTTTTCCCTGAACTCAGCGAAGTTCACCTTTCAAGAGGATAACTTCTCTTAATTTTTATTTTCCTCACCTCCAGTACGTCCATGCAAGCATTTGTATCTCATGATTCATATGATATTGTTGATGTCATTTTCACTTCCTTTTCTCGAAAATAGACATTTTTTGGAAGGTCTGGCTCATTTTACCGTCACACACCGTATCGTTTATAATAATCGCAGGACTCACGGATTAGTATGCACGGCCACTGGCGACTCGCATTCGGTGTTTTTTTGCGCCGGTGATTCTATATTTCCTTGACAAGATGCTAAGCCTAAGCCACACCCTCTGCAGGGATATCTAGAGCCAAAATTTGTCCGGGCGTCTCCTTCTTTTACATAAATTGACTAGATGCAATTTTAACGAAGGGTTTCTTGCCAGGCTTGTTTTTTTTTTGTGCGTGTTTGTGTAAATTTCTTCGGAAGAGAATTTTCTAGTACCGATTCTGTTTGTGGGGTTCACTGTCACTCATTGGCTCTCACGTCGATCTACGTGGTGTGTTATGTGGCCGTATTTCCCGGACTAGTCAGACTATGGTAGCCAAGAAATCACAATCTAAGCCGTCGTCATTGTTTAATTTAAGAACAACAAGCAAGGGTTATTTCTGAATTGTTAGGAGGCCATTTCAAAATTATCCGATTATTATAGACCTAGCTCACTCTTCACTTTTTGGTTGGATAAGGCCAACTTTTTTTTTTTACTAGGAGGCACGCCTAAATCTTTAATACCCACATATACCGCATCAAGTAGTTACTTTTTTGTATGGGCGTGGCCGGCATCCGCTTATATGTGTTGAACTGATTTTGTTCATCGGTGGTTTGCATTTGTTTACCGGGTGTACGACCTTTAACCTCGTCATTTATGCTTCGGGTTTCATTCGACTTCATTCTGCTGGTTGAGAAATCGCTCACCCTCCTATTTTTCTCGCATTTACAATTTTGATATCAAATTGTAAACCAAATGGGATTTACAGTAATGTAAGCATTGCAAGAATTGACATCAATGCAGGTTGAGTGCTTATTGGCGGTATTTTGGTTTCGTTAACCTTGCAAAGTTGAGTTCATTCAATACCGTATGTCACTTCAATACAACGAACTAGGACATGAGCATCAGCTGTTCGATACTGCCCAGTGCTAATGATAAATGGATTCGAATGTCCTAGACTAGGACTATAGAGAAAAGTGGAGTGTTATGTGGACAATTAGTTGTTAGGTAGTGTACAGCAGTATGAAACGGCGTGCACTTCGCAAATTTCGACTGTTTTGGTTAATATGTACATTTACCGTTTACCAGCGGCTACCAAAACCAGAGGTCAGTAGATGAACGAGTAGTGTAAAAGATAATGTTGACCTCTGGTTTTGGTTAAGTTTGGTTAAACCAAAACCAGAGGTCAAACATTCTGCCTGGTACCAAAATTGTCCTAGAAAAATCGTTATTTGTTACTTTGTTTTTCACGCCTGAAATGCCAGCATATGGAAAGAGAATGTATGGAGATTCTTCCCCAGTCTCATAGAAATTTTCAGGTAACTTGCTTTTGTTGTGGAAATGAGGAGGAAATACTGGTTGTTTATTCGTTTATTCTCCTGCAATGGCTCCGTTCTGAAACCAGAGAGCCGTTTGCAATGTAATTGTACAGTGTTTAAGATAATGGCGAACCTCTGGTTTTCAGTTACTGGAACTATACCAGAACTAGGGTACGCACAGAGAGCTTGACAACAAGCGTTCATGGATTCAACGTACGCACGACTTTCGGCCCTACTGCGCCCTGCATTTAAACGCGCTTATTGCGTTGTCAAGGGATTGGAACCTACGCTTCCAAGGAAGGGATACGCACATCCGCGGTGTTTTGGTCGTTCGTGTCCCAGATATTAATGAGTTGATTTTACTACATCATTTCAGGGAAGTCATGCACAATTGATTAGTTACTGTATCATGCCAAGCAGCACACAGGAAATCGCACTTTCTAAGGTATTAGCTCACCTAATGAGATTTAAAATGCCGACCAAAACCACAGGCTGGAATTGAGATTTACAAACTGTATGAGTACAAGAAGGATGTCAGTCAAAAAGTGGAATCTAAGTCGAAATTACGAAGCCGACGGACACCATGAAAAGGAAAGTCGACAACCCGGCAAGGGACCCGCCCAGGACATTAATTCGGCTCTGTCTAATGGTAATTGCCGAAAAAGACATTATTTTCTATTACCTCCGTTGTATAGCCGTATCACTATTCAATAAATAATATTATTTAGATTAATTAATATAAAGGATATTATTTTAATATAGATGATAATTTACTTATTTTTAAATTAAATCAGTATAAAAAGTTTGAACTCATTGCAGTGTTTTAAAAAGAACATTTTCTGAATGTTAGCACATTCTTTATTTTTGGCCCTTAAACTATAGTGTCTTAATTTAAACACAGACATAACAAGTAGCAGTTTTAAAATGATCCTAATTATGAAAACTTGTCATTAAATGCGTTTAAGAAGAATCTTAAATTGAAATTAATTGAAGTATTTCTATAATCAGGACATCAAAAACAAAAAAACATAGGGGACTGTGGAGTGATATGATGACATACAGACTCAGCTTCACGAACGGTTGTGAACGTTTTTCTCTGCTGCTGTTGAGTGACTAAATAATTTTTGCGCTTTCTTCCCTGAGACTAGATCTTCCTGCATTGGGGCGACAACGTATTTGAAAAGTAACCTAATATAGACAACACGTGTTGTACAAGCAAGCCTTCGATTCGAATGTCGAAGGCTTCTGATGATTCTATTCTGAGAAGCATCACTTCACATGTTTCATTAAGACTTAGTTATGCAAGAACACATGGCATACCTTTCCACACAAGCGGTTAAATACAGCGCGCGGCTTTTATTGCAGTCGACAATAGGAAATTGCCATCAATTGCCAATCAAGAGATTATCGGTCGAGTTTATAACCACTTCCTTTCCAAATATGGATGTTGATCAATTCACTGTCCACTGGCAATGTGCCTGCTGCGACCACGAGCAGTGAACGAGCAAGAGTGAGTAGGAAAATATATTACCATACCGGCAATTTTGTTCTAGTTTTATAGCGCAGATGGATGGCAAATGTTTGGTAAATGGAACCTCGTGTTCAGACGGGGTCTGACATAGACACAGATGAGTCTCCTCATTTGCCCATCTTTAATTATTACTGCACCTAGCACTATGACCATGCTGCCGTAAAAGAAAATGTATTCAGTGATTGGCTTCCTTAGTTAACATGCTGCCGAAATTAGTTTCATTTACGATTTATAACCTAAACAAGATCCTGTCTTGCATGTAATGTTTTGAATTCGAGTGGGTCCTGAAAATGATTCTATTTACTTAAATAATTATTCTATTAATTGAACATTCGGAATTACATAAACTCTACTGACAAGACACATTACCCATAGGGCTAATATGCTTAACCTTAAATGGAGGCAAAATACAAACTTATAATAGAAAATGTTAACTGCTAAAAGCATTATTAATACGTTGTTATCATTGTGGAAAAACATATATTTATACGGGGAAGTCGTGATTTCGCCATGCGCGTGTTGGCCCCCCAGTTTTTAGTATAATTCTTTGCTTTCCTAGCTATTGTTCGTTTTTGAATTAAAAAAATGCATCCCCTAGGAAATCTCCTCGTGTCCTTTCTACGACGTGAGTTAAAATAAACTGAGAAAATTCGCTAATGAAAATAAATATTCACATCTACTCATTGGCTTGATCGTTCTTGGGGAAAAATGTTTAGGCTATCTATGATTGGACTGGAATTCTTTTAAAGTGAAATATTAATGTCATGAAGGTATATGTGTATGTGCATGTGAAGATTACATAAAATAATCTTCGGGATAAAAAAAAATGTTCCCCGGCCGAAACCATTTCAGATTATACTTTTATTAACCCAATTCTCAATACCCTGCGTCCAAAATCCCCAATTTCAAGCAACAATATGTTATGTATGCCATCCTCTTTGTTGAAGTTTACTTGAAATTTTGCGCTGAAATTTTAACCTATGATAATTTGTGCAAAATAATTGCATCAGGATGCTGGTGCCCTGTACGAAATCTTTTGTATCCTATATGTTCAACCCCTCACGGCCGCCCGCCAGCGGTGCAATGTCTTCCCCCCCTCCCCGTCACACCGATGGGCCTCAGATTGCCTCGCCGCGTCTGTGTGAGCCCTGCGCATTTGGCAGTACGTTTGACATGATCAGTGACACAGCACGGTGTACCATGTGTCAGTTCCAGGCCCAATCCCGACTCCCAGGTTCCCGACTGCAGTATGAGTGTGCAGTGCAGTGACCGATGATCCGATTAAATTCCTTGACCTTGATCACCTATTGTCGACGGTACTAAAAGCCGCGCGCTGTTTTTAACCGCTTGTCTTTCCACTTTTACCTACCCACCTCCACTTTGTCGATCTCAACCCTCTTAATGACGATTATCCCTGCTTTCACTATCCACACAAGGACAACTTAGAAACCTATATAATGCGCTGACATATGTGAAAAGAAATTAGAAATTAAAAATTTTGAAGAAATTGGGACTACATCACTTCGGCAAGGAGAAAAGGTTGTTTCTTCTTTGGAAAATGAATGGATTCTACTGTTTTAGACAAATTTTTTGAGTATTACTATTTTCAAAAGGTTAATTTATTATCTAAGGGAC
>JAMKCH010007989.1:0-54227 GCA_023653785.1 Ophioderma brevispina
CTTCTATACAGCCAGGAATCTTTGGAAATCAATCTAATCTTCGCACCTTGAATATATCAAATAACAACTTAGTTGAACTTAGTTCAGGTTCATTTTCTGGTATGCCAAGAATCCGTACTCTTTACATTCAACAGAACATTATACCTATTTTGCGCTCACGAACATTTGACAACTTACCACACCTTGAATTTATCAACTTGTCCCACAATGCTTTACAGAAACTTGAAGAAAATCTGTTTCAAGGTACCTTTATAAAGACGCTAGATCTAAAATCAAATTCGCTTCTTCAGGTTACTAGAGCATCTTTAATTGGCTTAGAAAATTCAACAATAATAGTAGATGAAAGTGCAACGTGTTGTTTTGCACAAAAGTGCCATTGCATTTCCAAAAACCCTCGACCTATTTATCTCACATGTAAAAGAATGCTGGATGACTTGTCACTGAGATTGTCTATGTGGCTTCTTGGATTATTTGCTGCAGCTTGCAATGGATTAGTATTTTACCTACGATGTATCGATAATAAATCGAACAAAGTTCAAAACCTCCTGATATCACAACTTTCCCTTTCAGATTTTCTCATGGGTCTAAACATGATTTTATTGGCTGGAGCTGATGCTTATTATAACGAATATTTTCCATCTTATGCCGATACCTGGCGGAAAGGGGTTCTTTGTAAATTTGCTGGTGCATTGTCGATATTGTCAAGTGAGGTATCTATCTTTCTGATTACATTGATTAGTGTTGACAGGTTTCAAGGTGTTAAATATCCTTTCAGTGACTATCGTTTAAGATCGAAATCTGCGAAGGTTTGTGTTTCTTTGATTTGGCTTATAGGTTTCGTACTCAGTGTGCTACCAATCGTAATGTCTGGGCTGTTTCCTGATGTTTTTGAAATATCGGAAGTTTGTGTGGGCATTCCATTGGTGAGAAGGCCTATAGCTGTAACAAACTCTACTTCTGTTGAGATCAAAGTGGATGACATCCATACAGTTGATCGCAAAAAATGGTGGTATACAGATTCTCTTGGATCAATACTGGTTGAAGAGCAAAATATTTCCCCATACTCGTCGGCAGCATCTAAGATCGTCAGCTACCAATTGGCTACCTACTTTTCTATTATAGTTTTTATAGGAATAAACCTTATTTGCTTCATGCTGATTGCTATTTTATACATACAAATATTTATGACTGCCAAAGAAACAGCAAGCAGAGCGGGCAGGAACCAAGATCAAAGGGATGAAATGCGTATGGCCATGAAAATGTCCGTCATTGTACTAACAGATTTCATATGCTGGGTTCCTCTTGTAATAGTCTGTATTCTCGCTCAAAGTAAGGTCATCACTGTACACCCATGATATATATTCCTGGACTGTTTGTCTTTTATATACCCTGAATTCGCTCTTATCCTTTTTAGATACGTTATAGCGATGATAACCTGAATTAAAAAATATAAAAACAAAACCATAAATCATGCCTACTTCTTAGAACATTACATGCAAAATTCTTAGCCTCGTAAGTTTTGAATTATCGCTAAGATGTCCCATCATATTCTTCACAATTATACAATAAATGAAGACCTTGATCAACATAGACGCAGGGCCCTACTTTTATACTATGTCGGTATTAACGAATTCTTTTATGTTTATGGTCATAACAATAATTACTAATCTCATATTTATATAAATCATGGCGACCTATTATGGACTTCTATAGCTTTCCATCGAGGCGTTGCGCTATATTTTTTATTTGCTACGTCCCTGGTATGGTGATATACCCCCTCTCATGGGAGTCCTCCTGCGCATCACCTTTCCGCATTTAATTTGATGTTTGTTTTTCTGTTATTTCTGGGATAAATCGTCCGTAACTTTTCTGGCAACTGATTGGGCAATATACATTCGCGCAAGGCGCCTGTGCGAATGCATTGTGGTCAAACAAACGTGATACTACCGTCTGGCTACGTTGTTTTATGTTGCTCCACGTGCCTTCGTATGCGGTTAAAGAAGGGCTCTGACGACAAATAACGTTGGCCAACAAGGCATTGAGTAGAAGGGTACATCCACTCCACACAATGACCCGATAGACTTTGCTTGTTACAGAAGTAAATCCTATTTGCGCAATACGCCTCGCTTTGCTCGGCCGAGGACTTCGCCCTCCGACAAAACGCTCCTCCGCCGATCCTGTTTACGGTTGATTGACAAAATTTTTTAGGCGTCCTTTGAGACAAAGACTAGGTCTTCTAAGAAGGGAAAATAAGGCGATGGAGCCCCTTTATCTCGGGAATGATGTCAAAATGCAACCTCTGATTAACCCCGGTTAATGGTCCTTGAGCCGTGTTTCATTTTTAAAACACAAATGTATTCCAACCATAAGAACCGGTTGTAACGTTTTTTTTTGAAGCATTACCCCCGCTATTTATTTAATGTGCTAGACAAATGGGTAAAACGACTTGAAATTCGACATTGACCTGTTGACTAACCACGATCACCTATCAAATTTGTATACCAGTCAGAAAACGCTCGGGGTCATTTTAATTCCTCACTTACTATAATCTCAGAAAAAAAAAAGCTCAAAACAAAACAAAAAGTGCAGAACTTGTTCATTTTGTTTGTCCTGCACTTTAAAAGGTTTATCCCTATATATTAATTACAAGTTTTTGAACGTTTTTAACACGACAAATATAGAGTATTTAAAGTATTCCACATTATGTGCATTTACGTATATCTTTTTTTGGAAGTCTTCTCGTTTTTTTGCGAAGGTCTTGTTCCGAATGTTCGTTATTCCGAAGGGGTCCGTTTTCCGACACGTCTTTAGCATTCGCTTTTCCGAATCCTTAAAGATTGAGAATTCGAAAATAGGGGTCGCTATTCCTAATCTTAAAGGGGGATGGCCCCGATTTAAGGTCCCTATAAATTTTTCATCTTTGATAGAATGGTCTTCACCCCAAAACCCCCCATCTGTAAATTTTCACGCCGATTTTCAACCCTTTTTGAAGTGAGAGCTAACACGTTGATTTTGTAATCCCCATAGAGTACTGTGTAAAATTAATATTGGTCGACCAAAATGGGGCCTTTTTTCGCTCATAACATCCAAACCAAACATCCTTAAACCCTAAGATTTCACAGGGTAAATGAGAAAAATAGTAGCTTTCTTCTGATACCAAAATTTTGACCACTTTCGGTAAAATATGGGGATCGGGCCATGGACCTTCAAAGAGAATTCGCTATTCCAAATTTTAAAAAGGGTTCGCTATTCCGAATCTAAAAAAGTGTTCGCTATTCCGAATCTTAAAAAGGGTTAGTAATTCCGAATCTCAAAAAAGGTTCGTTATTCCGAATATTGGAAAAGGTTCGATATTCCGAAACAAAATACCGTGTTCGTTATTCACATTTTCAAAAGAGGTTCGCTATTCCGATTTTTTTCACAATGGAGCAATGAACATAATGAGTTATGTGGATACTTTGAAGCCGATGATGCCTTAAAACATACATTTAGACATCTTGGACGCAATCTAGGTTATGGGTAATTGTCAATTTTGAAATCTTAAATTAAATGATGGGTTTATTAGAATCTGTGTGCCTTAAAACACGTGTTTAACACTTTTATTTGTATTTCCAACTTGTCTGGGTGAAAAGTTATGTTAAAATGGAAAATGACGGCCATGATTTGATGTTATCTATCATGCCTACCAAAAATCATATGTACCACATAAAAATATGTCGAATTCGATTGGTGTCATCACCACCAAAAACAGAGAAAACTTTGTTTTTCCAAGATATGAAAATTTAAAAAAATACTACATAATACATAGTGATGCTTATTTTTATTGGAGTCAAAGCATCCATATAATTCATCATGTTCATTGCTCCAATGTAAAAAACAAATTCGGAATAGCGAACCTCTTTTGAAATTCAGAATAACGAACACGGTATTTTGTTTCGGAATGCCGAACCTTTTTCAATATTCGGAAAAACGAATGTTTTTTTAGATTCGGAATTGCGAACCCTTTTTAGGATTCGGAGTAGCGAACCCTTTTAAGATTCGGAATAGCGAACCCTTTTAAGATTCAGAATAGCGCACCCCTGTTTTTTGTGCTTTCGGCTATTCTGTGCTCACCATGCTTCTCTTCCTGATCAAACTCCGAAAGAGTAACTCGAGGCTTAAAATTACCGTAAATTAATCTCATCTAATTGAGTTTGGTGTCCAAAATGCTTGCTATCGTTTGTTGTTAACCATATTTTGTGGGATTTGGTTCAAATGGGACTTCGCATAGCTTAGATTTAAATTTGGCTATCGTTATGGTTTGCACTCCACGTACAAAATACATTTTTTTCTTCTTTTTAAATTGAAGGTCTTTATCAATCGCTTATACAAGAATCGTTAACTTTTATATGTCTAATTATATCAAATTGCTGCGATATCATACATGTTATATGTCTACTTTAAAACTTTTACATTTCTTTGCAAATCAGCGTCTTTAAATCTTTTTGATCGGGATGAATCTTTCTCTCAGTAGATATTTGTGCCTGCGAACTAGAAAGCCTAGTCCCGAGGTATATGAAGTTTGCATCGCTTTGGTGACAACGGGGCCATCATCTTCTCTCTCTCTCTCCACCTCTCTCTCTCTCTCTCTCTCTCTCCTCTACCCCTTTCTCTCTCACTCTCTCCCTCACACACACACACACACACACTCACACGCACACACACACACACACACTCATATTCTTTCATTGTATTAAATGCTTCTTCGTACACATTCTGAAACTTAATTATAATTCGATACTTTACATCAAATTCGTCACAACACGTTGGATTAAAGCGCCATATTTTGTACACTTTCTCATATACACCTATCTAAAATAAATGCATGATGTTATCATAAGTTGTCAAATTGCATACGAAATAAAGTGTATAGTATAGTACATTGTCATATCAATTTCAAAAAATATAATATTGTAGGCGTTATTGAATTTTTAGGCATCCATTACATCACCTAGGTATAAACACGGTTAACTGTGTTGATTTTGTTGAACACAGAGGCAAACGCCTAAATAGTTTCATACCTAAATGATTGGTAACAAACGCACTTAACACCAAAGTTGGTACAACGCGGTCATGATCCCTTGAGACTGTTTTGTGTCAAACCACGCGCGCGTATTATGTTGCGTATCCTGCGGCCTTCAAATATTTCCCTTGCGAGTTGTCATGCATGGTTACGGCGGTCCGGTAAGTACGCATATCCTGTTTCTAAAATTGAAAAAAAAAAGTTGGCGTAAATTGAAACCAGCGTTTGAAAATTCTCAAGACTGGAATAATACCGAAAGGCATTGTGGGAAAAATGGATGCGGCCCGTAGCGATTGCGTGTTCACTTTTCCGTGTTTGCGAGCACCGAAGTACCCGACAAAAACGTTCAATTTTCTCGCTAGGTTCTATAGGTTCAGACCCAATTACGATACATATTCAAAACAAAACATACAGACTGTCCCAATAAAAACTATACAATCAAACTAAAAATTATAAAAAACATAAACTGTGCATTTTTGCCAGATATTTTAACTTAATTTGTTACACAAGATCCTAAGCTAAATCCTCGCTTTTATTCCATCCAATTTAATGGACCCGAAGCGGAGATATTGTCAGTTGAACACAAAGGATAAAATACCACTTGGGCCAGTTTCACCAGAAGGTTCAAGAAACTAATGGTATAAGGCGTGTAGCACCATTGTGGTATTAAACCCTTTTCAAACAAAAGAAAATTGTACAGATCAGAGTGAATGTATTATCATGCATTGAACTAATCAATATATTATTTTTCAGTGAAAGCACCAGAAATTATTATGTTGTGGTGAAATGAGGGGCTCACTCTCAGGGGGACAATAATCATGAAATTCATGGAAATTTGGGGAATTTGACTGCTGAAACTAATGTAACAGTCTACAAGTCTTGTTGAGGGACAAATGTGTGGACAACGCTCTAATGTGGAGGGACAATTTACCCTTCCCTTATTCTCCACTACCTCCAAGATGCCAGGGATGAATGTGATGAAGAAAGCAGTGTTCAATAAAGAGCAATAAAGGAAAGGATGGTTGTGTTCAAAGGTCTCAGTTTACTTTCATCAAGGGTGTTTTTATGGTTCTACCTTCTGCTGAAACCTGGAGTAAAGCTGAGACAACAAGACCGTTTGGAATTGAATTCCCCAATGCTACGTGTATTTATTAGCAATTGCGACATTATAAAGTTATAAATTATGTTATATCACAAAAAGCAGCACATTATACCTACTTTTTATTTTATTTTTCAATAAAGAATGTCTTGAAGGTGATTTTCAATGGCACCTTTGTTGAAATCAGCATAGCCGAAACTGGCCCAACAGGTTTTTGAACTGTCTCAGATAATTAGCCATAACTCCCGAACCAGACTCCAAAATTACACCAACTAAAAATCTCATGAAAGCTGGAACACTCCTAAAAAAGAATCAGTAAAACTACAGTTGAGATAAACTTAAATTTTTGGCCAAAAAATTATTCTTTGATTGTATATTTTTTTTTGGACAGTCTGTAGTAACGGACCCTCTGATGCAAAAATATCCATAGAACCCCTTCGTTTTCCGGAGATATTTGAGATTTAGTTTCATTTGCATGCATTCGCTATGACGGACTGATAACGTTAATCTCTCGCGCAGTACTAATTTAGATAATATCTTTAGCAGTCTGTCACACAGACTACACACTTTCCGGACCGCCGTTATGCATTGGTGATGCTTGGCGGGAGCGCAAGCGTATTTGCAGTAAGGTCCAAGGGAATCTGAACCAAGGTACAACTGGTCTGAAACCACACTGCTGAATGTCAGGTGGCCCGGGGGACCACATGTATTCAAAGGTGTATATGAGGCGTGAACATGGACCTAACAAATGCACCCTAACAAGTATTTTTTCCACCAACTAAAGAACTTACCCTAAACAAGTTATTTTTCTGTTTTTGGCTAAACCCTAAAAACAAGTATTTTGCATTTTTGCTTCCGAAACACGTAGCAATGCACTGTTTAGTTTAATACCTTTATTATTTATTTTACTTTACATATTTATTTTTGATAATTTTGATCTTTGCTTAATATTTGAGTATTACATACCCTAAACACGTACATCAGACTTTCATGTTAAGAAAAAAACATACCCCGTTTTCCCCATAATTTGCTGTTTTGACACCCTAATCTATTGTTTACGCGCTTTACATCGCCTTTTGGAAAAAGAGACACTTTTTACGCGTTTTCTTGTTCACGCATCATATCAACCTTTTAATAATACAAGTGTTCCCCCCCGGAAAGGGGGTGACCAGATCGACAACGTGGACATTTTGGTATCAAAAAAATTTCATATTTTTTCTGCTTCCTCATACCCACCCCGGTGAAATTTTTGGCCCAGAAAATGTTTCCTTTTGATTTTATGACAAAAACGTCTCACAAGTGTGGTTAGAGAAGGAGCATAATAGCATAGGGTCCTGATTTAAGGAGTTTCGTTTCCCTCACGCTCCAGAAAAGGTTTATACACCGTTGGTAGTTAGTATGGACCCTCTACATCAATGCTAGGTAGGTATACTCTCAAAATGTGGTATCACTTTTTCAATAGGGGCCAATTTAAGTTTACAAAGGGGTCAAATTTTTAAAATGCCCCATCCTTTTTGAAATGTACGCCAGATTGTGCCATCTAATCATAAGGATTCCAAAAATATATCAGGGTGTAAACCTACGACAAGTTTGTTTTGGAGTTATAGGGTAAAAATGGCAAAAATGGTCAAAAAAGGTCAATCTCAATTTGTACAGGGGTCACATTAAAAGTTAATCTGATTTTTGTAATACTTGCAATTAATTGGCCGTGCAGGGGTACGGTGAGGGAGGCGGTCCTAAAAAGTATAGGTTTTTGATTATGTTAAATGTTTACTTACGGAGATAGGGTCAAAGGTCATACCAATTGGCATTAAATGTTGACCTAGGACCTATTTTGTCGCATAACCTGGTAACTATGCCATTGCAGAGGGTACAAACTATTCCTTATTTGACAATTAAGCTAGATGACAATTTCTTTTCAATTTTTTACCAAAATTGTAGCAACATCTGATTTTGACACTCCCGTACAAATAAAATTGACCTTTTTGAACCATTTTAGCATGTACCCTATACTCCCAAACCACTGGTCGTAGGTGGTACAAACATACATTTTTTGAATCCTTACACCGAGACTGGACAATAATGGGCATACATTCATACATGATTGGAGCATTTTTAAAAATTTGACCCCTGTGTAACTTAAATTGGCCCCATTGAAAACGTGATACCACAATTTGAGAGGACTACCTACCTAGCATTGATGTAGAGGTCCCATACTGGAAGGCGTGACCGAAACAGCTGTCAAACTCTTTCTGTAGTGAGGGGTAAACATGATGTTTTTGACACTGGGTCCGAGCTTCCTCCTCCTAGGTTAATAACCACATTTAATTAAACACCACCTGTGTATGGGCCAATTTAGTACCCATTTTTGCTTCTACTATCCAAATGGCCGGGACGATTTAACTCAAACTGTTGTAAGCCGATGTTTTTGGAGATAGGCTTTCCTTTGAATGATAAACATCATATGAAAATTTGGATCATTATCGGGTCCACCCCACCTTTAAGAATCATAACGTTTGCTTTTTTGCGTTGTGAAATAAAAGTATCTTCGTGTTGTTAATAATTACACATGCTGTTATCGTGAAGTTTTTCACTTGTGGAATGGATAATATAATCCGACAAAAACAACTCCAGTTTCTGTAGAAAATTGTCAATTCTAATGTACACCATAACAATAATGATTTTCTTTTGGTAAACCTACCAACACTTGCTGACTTTTATTTTTTTTACTAAATATACTTTCTTTTCACAGACCGGCAATATTAGAAACGTGACTGAGGATAAAGTCAAGTATTGAAAAGGACCGAGTACTCGGGCCACTGAGCGCCTTAAAGAGACACTGACACATTTGTAAAATAGTGCGGGCCATCACGATTTTTTCAAATTTAATATTTTTGTTGCATGGTTTTTGTAATTGTTTCTTTGCATTAGCCTCACCTGAAATGTTTAAGAACAAATTAGCTCCTTATGGGTAAACCAGAACGATTTTTTTTTATAATGAATGACCCGCGACATTTAATTCGCAGCACACAACGAAAATGGCGTTTAACACAAAGAAAACACACGCTGGAAGCCTGATGTCATGGCATGATCCCATTTACCGGTCCTGTACCTTTTGTGGTTTTATAATAATGATTACGAGTCCTATGATATTCATGTTATAGACACATTTGTTTGATTACAGTTACGGAAAACTTAAAGTTGCTACAAATTAAGCCGGATGTCTTTAGCCTCTTCTGTTTGTTGGGGATGTTTTATTTTCAATATGTAAACATATCACTATTTTTTCTAATGGCCTAGACTATCCTTGCGAGCAAATTGAAGAAAATTTCATATTTTGTGAAAATGTGCCAGTGCCGCGCTTTTTGTGATAGAGCGTGTTTAAATATTAAACCAGGTTGTTTTTTAATGACTCTAAGTGTTTACATTTTCTGCTGTCCCACCGAACGAACGGAAGCAAACAAAATAACAACGACGAAGCCAATTTAGTCCACCTATCCATATAGCATTATAAACGAGAAAGTCGCTCGAGAAACAAAAGTACACAACGATGCTCTAAACGCAAATCGCATTTCCTCTCTCACTGACCACAGACCACTGTTATTCAGATATATGTTTCGTATAGAAGTCCCAAGGATACAAATGAGGTATTACAATTGATTCCGTCATGCGGTTATGATGTTGTGTGCAGTAGAGCTCGACAGAATCAATGGCAATACCTCGTTTGCATCCGTGGGACTCCTATATGAAAGGTCTACCGTTACTGATACAACATGGCTGCGCGCATCGTACAGTAGAGTTCGATATTGATCTCTTTTTTTCCTGGTGATGATTTTGTTACAGACAGATATATCCCAGGTTAGTGTTTTTATGTTGCATGCACCATATTATTGTCTGAATTGTTACTTAAAATGTTTTTTCCGTCGTCAAATGCACACAAAAACCTCTCAATTACAAACATGTCTTTGCCTTTGACAAAATACAATTTGAAATGACGAAAAGAATTCAAAATGGCCGCCACAAACGATAAATACATTTATGGATTACTGTAGGGTTATTCATAAGGATATGATCGTTCTGGTTCTGGTTCTATACGTTGACGTTGTGCCGAGAGGGCATATTATAAGTCAACTAAAGACCGATGATACGCGAGGGGTGTGACAGGTACAACATTGAGAAGAAAAAAGACTGCAATAGTTAATGGAACATCCTAGTACTTTCTAGCTTTAACTTGAAAGCCTGAGGCTTTAAGTAACTAAAGCATTGTTGACTTATTATTGAGCTACTACAAGAACACCTATAGGGCTATCATTTTTCTCAAAATTGCGGCTAAAAGCTTTCAAGATGGCTGACATTTATGTAATTACAGATATGTACACTTTATAGGGGATGACCCGATTTAAGCTTATAATTTTTTGTAATTCCCATAGAGTACTGTGTAAAATTAATATTGGTCAACCAAAATGTGGCATATTTTCGCTCATAACATCCAAACAAAACATTCTTAGCCTTAAGATTTCACAGGGTAAATGAGAAAATAGTAGCTTTCTTCAGATACCAATATTTTGATCACTGGTAAAATCTGGGTTCACTAGGACGAGGCTATTAGCGATCGGACCATGGACTTTCAACTGTATTGTGCACGAACAAACTCCTTAGCAACTGTTTTCCGATTACAAATGAAGAGCGCTGCTCATTACTGAACGGTGATGTCATAATTTGTGATACAGCTTGGGAAGATTTAGGAAATTCGGCACTGTGTTCATGACGTTCACGTTCGAGGGACTTCTCATGCAGACCTCAGGTGGTCAAAAATATATGCGCAATGATAATGGACAAACCAAGGATGGTCTCAGCAATCGGAAGCTGAAAACAGAATTCAAATCAGACTTTCCATTGTAGTCCATGAGCTGCTATCATCAGATTTTCGGTTCGTTGCACCCAATTGGTGATTAATTTTCCCATATATCACCTTGAAAGGGATGTCCTCCTGACTAGGATTATGTATATTTCCACCCCAAAAACCTGCACGTTAGCCTGTTCTGCCCATTTCAAAATGGCCGCCATTGCTCTATGGAAAACCGCCATTATAATTTCATTACAGATAGAAATGTCATCTACGACTACTCGATATAAAGTTTTTAACATCCTGAATGGGGCTTAACATCTAGGCGTCCAAGATGGCCGCCACAAGAATTATTGTTTAGCTATTTTTTTTTTTTTTTTTTTTAGCATTGTTGACTTATTATTGAGCTACTACAAGAACACCTATAGGGCTATCATTTTTCTCAAAATTGCGGCTAAAAGCTTTCAAGATGGCTGACATTTATGTAATTACAGATATGTACACTTTATAGGGGATGACCCGATTTAAGCTTATAATTTTTTGTAATTCCCATAGAGTACTGTGTAAAATTAATATTGGTCAACCAAAATGTGGCATATTTTCGCTCATAACATCCAAACAAAACATTCTTAGCCTTAAGATTTCACAGGGTAAATGAGAAAATAGTAGCTTTCTTCAGATACCAATATTTTGATCACTGGTAAAATCTGGGTTCACTAGGACGAGGCTATTAGCGATTTAGCCTGTTCTGCCCATTTCAAAATGGCCGCCATTGCTCTATGGAAAACCGCCATTATAATTTCATTACAGATAGAAATGTCATCTACGACTACTCGATATAAAGTTTTTAACATCCTGAATGGGGCTTAACATCTAGGCGTCCAAGATGGCCGCCACAAGAATTATTGTTTAGCTAAATAAACTTCAAATGGCAATTTTTTGGAATAAGAACCTGCTAAGATAGTGGAGTGGTCTAGCGGTTAGCAAGATTGCCTCTGAGCAAAGGGTCCTCGGTTCTAATCTCAGTGGGACCACTTGCTGGATTTAATTGGGGAACTCAATTTGGGATTTAATTTGTATATCAGATATTGATTAAAGCAATATTAGCACATTTTTGAAGAGCGCCCCCAATTTTTCAAACAATTTGAGATTTTTACACGGTTGCATTGGTAACTGGCTAGTAAACTATACCTGTGAATGGTTAAGCTCGAAAATGTCTGTGTCTCACAATTATTATTATCGGGATCCCGATAATAATTCAACGGCTGCTGGAAACGGCCTTCTAATGTGAAAATAGCCGGGAAATAGCACCATGTACGTTTCTACGCTCATCCATTAGTTGTTTTATTGGTTCAGGCAAGTCAAGTTAGAGGTTATTTTCTCGAGGTGGCACTATTTCATCATGGACGGACATAAACGTAGCATTTCCAGCTCTGCCGTTAAGTCCAATCTGGGATCCCAATTCTAATTACAAAATCGCTTATTTTATGATAAATACGCATTTTTTTAGCATTCTCGTTCACATGTATAGTTTCCTAGACAATTACCAACGTAACTGTGGCAAAATATCAAATTTTGAAAATTGGGGGCGCTCTTCAGAAAATGTGCCATTATTGCTTTAAAACCTGAATACCACTCTCTCCATGGTTCATTTGAAATGGGTAAATGGAACCATGGAAGCTTTCACTTCCCATCCGGTGTGTGTTTCGTATAGTGTGTTTGAATGTTGCAATATGGCGCTAATTTAAGCTGCTGCCTCCTCCAAGTTGCATTGTTTCTGTCTAATAATTAGTAAGTTGTAAAGTCTTTAGTAATTTGGCCTACAGGCCACGCTTTGAGATTAAATAAACCTTTATTATTATTATTATTATTTATTATGATACTTTGGGAGATCCAAAAAGAATATATTTTGCGCACAGACTCGTTTTCAAGATGGCGGTGATTATGATTCGCCATATGGTACGTAAATCAGCACGAATAGCAGCCCTACCCATCTTTCGACGTTATAAAACAGCACTTTCTAAAAATGACCCTAAATAGAAATAATTTCCAAGATATAACAAGATATTAAAGCGGAGTATATTGACGTGTCCAAGAGAATGATGTACTATAGCTGGTTACTACTTGAGGCGTATAACGTGGTTTAAACCCGGGGGGGGGGGGGGCCTTGTATTCCAAGGTGGATATCATGCTCGTGTACAAAAACGCGTAATTAGGGTCGTTTTTTTTAGATCAGCAGGCGATTACGCGCGTACATTGCTTAGGGTATCAAAATCGTCAAATTCAAAATAAGGGTATCTTTTTCATGTCGAAAAATACGTGTTTAGGGTGTGATATTTGAGTACTTGTAAAATTTACAATTGAAATGCTGGAAAATAGTGTTTTTTTGTTCCCGTTTTTCCTTCTGAGTTCACATGGTAGATTCCCCTAGTGATTTTAAAAAAACCGTTTTTCAACTTATTTCAGCTTATTTTTCTCTATGTCGTTGTCGTCCTCACATTTATAGCCTTTATAATTTGGATTTTCATTCATTTTCGCGTATGGATTCTACTAAGGATAAATCGTTAGATTTAGGCTATGTACGTAAAACAGAATGGGTCTGTCCTCTAATTTTTTCTCAACAAATAAGGCCAACCCTCATGGAATTTTAGTCCGGGTTGTACTTAGTTAAATGAATGGCTGAATACTGCAGGAAAATAACACCCTTAATTCAAAAGAACTAGGGACACCCATTTATATTTCAATGGATTTCAATTTTAAACATAATAGGCTGAATAATGCGGCAAATTGACGCTTTTATACACAAAGAGTGAAATAAAAACTTCAGTGAAATCATGTGAAAATTTCCTTTAATCAGGCTAGGGCCCGTTACAATACGGATTCACACCAGAATAAGTGAGAACCAGGTAGTCCAGCACCCCATTGCAGATGAGGTGTTTTTTTTGGTGACTCTCGCCTAAGTATCCCCTAAAAACTGAGAGAAATGGCGAGATCTGGGTTTCAAATCATGGTTGCTATCAATGTTAAGTATAAAATCTGTAGGAATATCAAAAAAAGTTGTCATTGATATGTTATTTTGATCCGACAAACCAATTTTAACCGTATTCTTACAGGGAACACCTGACTGAAAAAGTGCTGTGACCTCCAGGATCCACGGTGCATGCTAGTCTTCGCGGTCCAGTAGCTCGAAAAGTTTGGGGATAACGACCCTAATTTCATGATTGATTAGGTAGGAGATATGATGATCTTCAAGCAGAATGTTATCTTTAAGGTCTGAGATGTTCCATTGAGGAGAAAATGACGTTTTCATCTCGCCCATTTTGTACAGGAACGAATGGGACCAGGATTTAGTGGTGTGAAACCATAAGAACCTATAGCCTGTAAAGTGGTTAAAGGTACATTTTATAAATGTTCTCGTTTATGGTAGCAAAATTATGTCCAAATACTTGTTTAGGGTGTATTTTTAAACTGTCATGCAAATTACTTGTTTAGGGTTTTAAAATTAAACCAAAACACTTGTTAAGGGTAGCAAAACCAAGCCCAAAGTACTTGTTTAGGGTAGCAAAATCAACCGAAATACGTGCTTAGGGTGTTTTTCTTGCCAAGTGAAATACGTGCTTAGGGTACGTTTTGAGAGGCCATACACGAGCATGATATCCACCTTGGAATACAAGTGGCCCCCCGGGGGTTTAAACTGACTCTATAATAGTTCACAGAAAGACAACAGCTCATATCAACCTGATACAATAAAATCAATAATTGGTGGGGGACTGTATTTAAAGCGGCACTGGCACATTTTCAGAAATATGAATTGATTTCAATTTGCTCGAAAATGGTAGTCTAGGCCATTGGAAGAATAGAGATATATTTTACACATAAAAATAACACACCCAAAAGCAGATAGGGACATTAATAAGAGGCTAAAGACACCCGAGTAATTTGTAGGCTAACTTTTAAGTTTGCCGTAACTTTAACCAACAAATGTGTCTATTACATGAATATCCTAGACTCGTACTCATTGATATTAAAAGCACAAAGGTCACAGACCAGTCAAACAAGGTGCATGCCCTGGGAATCAACTCTGACGTGTGTTTACTTGTGTTACACGCCATTTCCGCGTCGTCTGCTTAATTAATGTTCCCGGTGACATTAACTATAAAATCGTTATGTTTACCCGTAAGCGCGCTGATTTGGGCTTAATCATTTCAGTTGAGGGGCTAATGTATATAAAAGCTTTATAACCAAGCAAAAATATCAATTTTGAAAAATCTAAGGGGCGCACTATTTTGCATATGTTTCAGTGTCTCTTTAAGATGTTTCAGTTGTAAGTGCATTATGTATGCTGATGACACTACATTACTCTTTACTGCATCAGATCCCACAACTCTTCAGTTGGATATGAATGATAATTTGTCTAAGATTGCACGTGGTTTGAAAAACAACCAAACTGGACTTTGACATAAGAAAACCAAATTCATGTGATCTTTGCGAACAAAAACTGTCTTAATAAATTTAGTGATTTTTAATCTGATGTATGATAATGCAGATATAGAAAAGAGTGGACCAAATTCAAGTACTTGGGTGTGTCTTTGACCCCCTTTTATCTTGGTCTGTGAGCATGTGATATATATAATCAATTATTTACAAAACGCATTGGTGTTATACGTAGAGTATTTTTTCTTCCTTAAAAACACCTTCATATGTTAGCCAATCTTTAGTTTTTTCCATATTTTGACTATTGCAGTCCAGTTTGGTTCTAACTGCAAAAATTGAATATTCAACTCTCTTCAATTGCTGCAAACAAGCTGCTCGTGTTCTTTTATCTTGCTTTGAGATAGAACCTCAATTATGACTTGATGACTAATTTACACTGTAAACTGGAAAAAAGATGGCAAAATCAGCTTCTTTTGGTTGTTTTCAAATGTACTTAAAATTATGCCCGCATCTTATCTTTCATCTCCGTTTATGTTACATTTCTGATGTCATTCCAAAATAACCCGTAGTCAATCTTGCCACACTCGTGTCATTCCATCTTTTACATATCCAGGCAGCGTTACCCTTATTTTTAGAGGGAGTACAACTTGGAACAGCCTCCCGACGGATGTAAGGTGTAATTTATTTTCTATGGAACATAATTACTTTCAACTCTCATTTCTAGGAGTGAGTTCCTGTTTATATTTTGGTACTCTTATTGATTTTTTTTTTGTAATTATTATTCAAATGATATATATTTTGTCATTTTACACATGGCTTTTGTATATTTAAGTATTCGTCAGGGCAGGGTCTCATGGGAGACCAGTTTTTGGTAACTGAACCGAGTAACCACCTGATCAATAAAGAGTTACTACTACTCTACACTACACCAGTGACGTCATAATGTTTTGCCAGTAAACAATAAACAAATATGCTATGAGGAAGTGCAAAAGTTGTCTATTGTAGAAAGGAATTGAATATTGTGACCTTGCTATCTTCGACACATCAAGTGCTATCTTTGTTTTATGAACTTGTCCTCCCCCCCCCAGCTCCTTCTCTCTCTAACCACGCCGTCTAAACCGCCGTATCATTTTTTTACTTTCCAATGTTAACTGTTTAGTAGTCGGCAATTGTCCATAAGTACGATTATTGGATATCCAGACCTCAAAAGTTAGCCTTATTGGTCTCACCTGGGGGGGGGGGGGGGCAAGAGGCACTGATACTCAGGGGTGCCATACACTATGACGTACAAAAATGAATGATGGCCCTCTGTAGGGGTAGCTTAATCGAGCTAAGGGGCTTCGCAGCCATATACCATGGGTCAAAATTGAAAAAGTGGTCCAATGTTGTTTGAATTACAATTACATACCAATTGGTTTTGTATGATTCACAAGGAATTAAAAAAAAATTATAGTTTGTACTATCTCCGACTTACCCTATGGAGTTATAAGCCAAAACCGTAATCATATTGTCCAAGGTTTAAATTTCGCTTCTCCAGGGCGTCAAATACTAGCCAAACGCTTCAATTTCAGTTGAACTGGTCCTCATATTATTTGTAATGTAATCCAAGTAAAGATTAAGGTATAGTTTGGACACTGTACAAAATGTATAGTTTACCAGTGACACCCAACAACCCCTATAACCCTACGAGGTTAGGGGTAGTACTAAATGAGGTTGCGTAACTTGTTAATTTCAACATTGCAGATGGCGAAACTTTCCTTATTTTAATTGTGCGACATTACAAACAAATGATGACCATTTCCACTGATACGAAGCCTTGTTTTTTAGTATTTGACCTGTAGAATCTAAATTTAACCTTCGACCTATATTATAACGGTTTTCGGCTTATACTCATATTGGTAAGTCGGACAGATAGTACAAACTATAATTTTTTTTTTAATTCTTGTGATCATACGAACAATTTGGTATGTAATTCAACAACATTGGATCACTTTTCAATGTTGACCCCTGTATAATCTCTTGCGAGCCCCTAGCTCGCTTAAGCTACCCCTACAGAATGGCCATCATACATTTTTGTGTATGTCATAGTATGAGGTCGCCCTGGTATAAATGCCTCTTTGCCCCCCCCCCCCCAGGTGATACCGACCAACATGCCTGGCTCACCCACTAGATAGAAAATTGCGGGTAAAACGTTGTCCAATATTTTTTCCCTTATGGTTTTTCTTATTGTGTCGCCAACGAATGAGCAGGGTTGTTATTCGTCTTGATTTGGTGCCCTGGAGCGGGTATAACCGCCGCCATCTATTAGGATCATGTCCGTAAATACAAATGCCAGTAATTATCTTTTTGGTGCTCTCAATTATTACTCACTTCGAACCCCAACTATTTTGCCATTTTAGTACTTTAATAAACCTTCCTCCTTCCTTCTCCTGCTGCCATCTTGTACACGTAATGTTTAACCCAAGTAACGTGTCGTTTAGCTCGGCCGATATGAAATTACAGTGGCAGTTTTTTCATAAAACAATGGGCGGCCATTTTAAAATCGGCCAGTACAACCCATGTGCAACTTTTCGGGCGGAAACTTACCTAATCCTAGTCAGGGGATACCCCCTTCAAGTTGATATATGGGGAAATTAATCACCAGGTGGCTGCAACAAACTCGAAGTTTATGGCCCTTCAAAAATTTGGCTCACGACTATTGTGGGGTGTTGGTGTTTTTGTGTTGTAACGTGGCCATGAGTCATACTAAATTGAAGGTTCAAAAGTACTCCTAATAATCGAAGATTATGCAAGATATAATTTTAACTATGAGAGCTATATTGTGCGGTGTCACTTTAGGCCACGACCACTGTTCATCTATGCAGGGTGACAATTTGCGTTTACTACTTTGGCCATCTTGCAAATATCAGTTTTTTTCGGCAGTGGAACCAAGTTTGAATTGGCAACTGGGGCAATGGGAGTATTTATTGCTGTCATAATTATTTCGCAAACTTTGTTTTTGACATCAGCAGGTCAGTTGCGGGCGTCAGCCTGAATATGCATGAAATCTCAGGGTAGGCTTTGGTCAGGTCATTTACCCTTTGGTCAGTCACCGGGCTGGATCGAGCACTATAAATATCCCAAAGTGTCTGGTTATTAACAAAATCAGGATGTACTATACGCAGGCGCGAAGTGCCGTCGGTGACTAGCCAGGAGTCGTGACAAGCATAGAGTCGATTTAACGCAGTGTGAAAACCTGGTCTGCGTCTATAAAAAGGTAGGTTTGTATGTGTTGTGCATCGGATGTTATTTCGTTGCTCTAAATGGTGTATCTTCACATAGTAACAAAAAACCTTACCACCCTATATATATAGCACCGATTCTACTTAATAAACAACCTGAAAATTAAGAATGGCTATCTTACTTCACAATGTGAAATACGCCATTTTTATCCAATATGTAGTCAACAAATGTTTACCGCAATTTTGATTATCTTTTTGTGGCTCTCATTTATCCAAGATGATTATCCATCGGTTTTCTTCTGGCAGTGGTTCAACAATTTTCATAATGCATCAAATAAATTACGTTTATATGCGAGCGCGAAGCGAAGTCTTATAGACAACGGCGTAAGTTAAATATTGACAGCTATTGAACATCTATAGTCTGACAGTTTAAAAAATCCGACCCTCATTTGATCCCCTTTTCGTTCTCCCATTACCCTACGGAAGTTGATTAGTCGACGGGTACCGAACAGGGGCGCGCCATCTTTAAATGTGTTATATTGAATTTTCATTTTATCCGAATTCAACAATTATTATTTTAATTCTCCATTCTGTTGTATATTTTGTTTTCTCTCTCTCCTCGCAAATTCATTTTTTAGGTACTTATTTTCTAACATTAAACCTATTAATGTTGTGCTGATATTTTAAAAATCATCTTGGAATAATAAAATACGATAAATATATATTTTTAAAATAAATAATAATAATAAATTTCCTAATACATGGCGCCCTTTAAATTCGTAATTTCTTCAGGGAGGGCGGCCACAGAATCCTAATTTTAGATGTTGTCATGGTGTTAATAAAAACACGAAACGCGGTACGGCAAAACAAACCATTTTTTTTTTGTGGATGACACGCTGTTCATCAAGTCGAAAGCATAAATACAACACGACCACGATTATTGGGGCCGGACACGATCTGCTGGATTGGGGCATTCTCAACTGATTCCGTTTTACAACAGTATATTGCATTCTAAGTACCTAATTGGCAAAATTGTTAGCCATATTTACCTATTTCTGATTTTCATGACATCCACTTTTGTGAACACAATATTGGGAGATCTTAATCCCACAGGGGTATAAGACATTGTCCTGGGTATGGTACTTGTCTTGGGGTATAAGACAGTGTCTGGGTATGGTACATTGTCCGGGGTATGGGACATTGTCCTGCGATGGTCATTGTCCTGGGGTATGGGACATTGTCGTGGGGATCTGGGACATTTTCTGGGGATCTGGGACATTGTCCCTGGATGTATGGGACTCATTGTCCTGGGTAGGGACATTGTCCTGGGGTAATGGGACATTGTCCTGGGGATATGGACTTGTCGCTGAGTATGGGACTTCGTCCTGGAGGTATGGACAGCGTCCTGAGGTATAGGACATTGTCCCGGTGTTATGGGACTTGTCCTGGAGGTTGGAACAGTGTTCTGGGGTAATGGGACATTGTCCTGGTGTATGTGAGATTCTCCTGGATATGGGACGTTGTTCCTGGGGTATGGACATTGTTCTGGAGGTTTGGGCCATTGCCCTGGGGTTTGGGACATTGTCCTGGGGTATGGACATTGTCTTGGGTTATAACATTGTGCTGGGGTATGGACATTGTCCTGGGGTATAAGACATTGTCCTGGGTATGGGACATTGTCCTGGGGTATGGGACATTGTCCTGGGACTGTTCATTGTCCTGGGTTTGGCATTGTCGTGGGATTATGTACATTGTTTGGATTTTGAAACATTGTCCTGGGGATTGGGACACTACATTGGTCCTCGAGGTATGGGACATTGTCCTGGGATGGGACAATTGTCCTGGAGGTATGGAACTTTGTCCTTGAAATATGGGACATTTCCTGGGAGGTTATTGGACATTGTCCTGGAGGTATGGGTAATTGTCCTGGGTATGGGACCTTGTCCTGGGTAAGGGACATTGTCCCGGGAATTATGGGACATCGTCCTGAAGGTATGGGAACACTGTCACGGGAGGTTGGCACAGATTGCCGGAGGTATGGGACATTGCCTGGGGGTATTGAACATTGTTCTGGGTATGGGACATTGTCCCGGGGTAAGGACATTCTCCTGGAGTATGGGACTGTCCTGGGGTATTGACATTGTCCTGGTTATGGGCCATTGCCCGGTGGGTATGGACATTGTCCTGGGGTATGGGACATTGTCCTGGGTGATAAGACATTGTCCTGGTATGGGCCTTGGTCCTGGGGTATGGAACATTGTCCCCTGGTGATGGGACATTGCTCCTGGGTATTGGACAATTGTCCTGGGAATGGGCATTGTCCTGGGGTATTTGGACATTGTCGTGGGGATAAGGGACATTGTTCTGGAGGATTGGACCGTTGTCCTTGAGGTATGGGACATGTCCTGGAGGTATGGGACTTGTCCTGGGGATGGGACTTGTCTGGGGATATGGACATGTCCTGAAGTATGGGACATCTTCTGGAGTATGGACATGGGCCTTGAGGTATTGACATTGTCCGGAGGTATGGACATTGTCCGGGAGGTATGAACTTGTTCGGGGTTTGGGACATTGTCCTGGTTATGGGACAATCTCCTGGAGTATGGACATTGTCCTGGGGTATGACTTGTCCTGGGTATGGATCCATTACCCTGGGGTATGGGACATTGTCCGGGTTATGGGACATTGGTTCTTGGGTATAGAGCATTGTCCCTGGGTATGGGAAATTGTCCTGGGTAATAAGACCTTGTCCTGGGTATGGGACATTGTCCTGGGGGTATGGACATTGTCTTGGGATGTCATTGTCCTTGGGATATTGGACATTGTCGTGGGGATTGGACATTGTCTTGGGTCGGAAACATTGTCCCTCAGGGAATAATGGGACATTGTCCGCAGAGGTATGGGACTTGTCCTGGGGTATGGGACATTGTCCTGAAAGTATGGACATTGTCCCTGGAATAGGGGACGTGGTCCTGGAGGTATGGGACATTGTCTGGAGGTATGGGACACTGTCCCCGGGGATATGGGACTTGGTCCTGGAGGTATGGGACATGTCCTAGAGTATGGACATTGTCCTGGGGTATGGGACATGTCCTGAGTAGGACATTGTCCTGGAGATATGGGACATTGTCCCAGAGCGGAGGTTGGGCATTGTCCTGGAGGTTGGGACATTCTCCTGAGGTATGTGACATTGTTCTTGGGGTATAGGACAATGACCATGTTAAATGAATTATTTTAAATGTTTTATATTGTTATTGCTGACTCAGATCATTTTCAGGTTGAGCATGTAAACCGAAACTGAATTGTGCATTTCAGAAATGACTTCGAGAACCATCAAATACATCAGACGACCTATTTGGGACCGCCGCCCGATTCTTTACCAAAGCTGTCATACTAGTTCGGCTAGGAGTCGAAACGAATACGATTTAACGCAGGGGGGGGCCGGACACGATCTGCTGGATTTGGAATGTGGGATTTTTAAACGTAATTTAGGAAATTCGTGCGTGCATTTTCTTCTGTACAAATATGACAGAATAAAAGGTGAATCTGAAGCGCCTCGCTTCCTCATGTCTACCGCATCATATATTCTACATACAAACTATTACCTTTACTTGTATTTAGCATTTGTAGCGGCCATTCTTATTTATTTACTTGGTTTCAGCCTGTTTTTCTCGATAAAACAGATGAAAAGGTTCCCCCTTATTAGCTCTAACACCTATGCCTACTACATTCCAACGGGCAAATCGAGTTTTTGTGTCATTTCGTAATTGTTAGGCAATTTTTGGCCACCATGTGTTTTTGAGTGAAAATGAGCGGTGGCTTCGTTTTTTTAAAAAAATATTTATTATGCAACCTAATGCTAGCGACATATGACAGGAAACTACTGGTTTAGTTTTATGATCTATTACAAACAGAACCTGGTCGAACAAACGAATTCTGCATTCCAAGCCAAATCTAATAACTAGCTTCTCCGCTGCTTCAGGAGTGCTTTTATTTTGCATAACTATACTATTTTAAAATAACTTTTGGCCACCCGTGAAATTTTTTTTACTTAAAAACAAAATGGCGGCCAAAATACAATTTTACCAAATGCGCGCGAAATTTACATATATCCGTGAAAACGAACACCAGACTTCCGAATTGTGCCTTTATATATGCAAACTTTCTAATTGGCTTTTAAAGGCATCGTCTTTTTATCTGTAAACAATCGGCAATTTGTTTGAGCCCGAAATTCAAAGAATTAGAAATGGCTGCCACAATCACTAAACATTAAGATGACATTATTCTTAGGATACGTTCGTTATCTTAATGAGAAATGATTAAATTATTGTTAAGCTACCACCAGAAAACCTATGGGTTAATTTATCACCAATAAGAAATTTAAATACAATTTTTGACTAAAATGAACTAAAAATTTGAATATTACATGAAAATTGTAGCCATTATTGATTTTCCAGCTGTTTGTAAGAGAATCAGTGGCTAAATAGTTAAGTATCAATGATTTTAATAATTGTATTATGCAACATTTTACTATGTCAACTTTACTCTGTGTCTGTAACTTAAAAATTGGAAATCCGAATTTTGTTCATTTTATGACGGAAATACACGTTTTAAGCCGACTTTTCCTAATTGGTATTTTTGCCGCCATTATGTTTTGAAAGGCACTATCAGTCAGAAAATTTAAAGGGAAAATCATAAAAAAAATCATATTTTTGCATGTCTGGAAGGTATCCTAACATACCCTACAAACGCAGCCTAATAAGGACAAAATCATTAGTGTCCGTACTACAACACGTAATTGGATCTTTGAATACTGCTGTTTTCTTCCTTTCCTGTGAATCTTTCAGTTGGAAAGAAATACTTCTGGGAATTCTACAGATTTATCCTTCACCTCCAAGCTATTCCTGCAAATTTCAAAATATGATGGCTCTTTCAGGTGAATCACTGATAGTAGCTTTAAGGAAAATATCAGGGTGACTCAAAAGCTTATTTCAAAGAAGGTTATTCCTTCATGCAATTTCTGCACGAAATAATCAATATAGGCGTGTATAGAGTTGAATAGTGTTTATGGGCTTTATTCCGTATAGGGTTAATTGGTTTCTTTCATCCAAGTCTTATACCAAGGATACACCTGAAAGAATATGGTTTATGCAACATAAACACAACTGAATATATAATTGATATATAATCATATATATAGACTTCTCGTGTTAGATTATCTATTGTTTTCAGCGTGTATTATTTTTCACTAGTGCTCTGTCAGATAATGCACGGGTCATCAGATAATGCACGAGTCATCAGATAATGCACACGGGTCACCACAAGTCACAACTTCTAGTAGCAACTAGAAATACCGTCAATCACTTGAAATCGACTTACTGCTCCATATCAAGCAACATGTTTGCATCGTATATATACCCTCTAAGAACTTAGTATCTACAATATATGGTGTCAGACCTGACTAAAATGAATGTGTTGAAAAATATTGGTTTCTCGTATAAAGTATCGATTGAATTCACATGCGCAGACCAAACGCGTACATCTTAATTAACGAGAACAAGCTTTTTTGTACCCTCAAAGGACGATACGTTAGACATTAAATATTGATCTTAAATATAAGATTCCTTATGTTATAATTTGCCAAGTTCGGAAGCCGTTCAGAAAGTTTAGCTGCTATCATGTTGCTATATAATAGTAGGCCCATGAGAATCAAGTATACTTCAAGAAACCCAAAATTCAAAAATAAAAATCGTTTTCAATGCAGAAACCAGTCATGTTTTTGCACATGCATGTCTGCGTTGTTCTTTACATCTAATACAGTGGGCGTTGGAATTGGTAGAAGAAAATTCATATGCATTTATATGCAAATCGTCACTGATGGGTTTATTTTGAAAAAATAAGGGCAGTGCGAAAAGTCTATCTTTCTTTCAATTTCATTGACGCGTTTCATTACTAATGGGATTGTTTAGAAACTGCCAGGGAGGTGCAAGAAAGATTAGCCACTCTAAGCGTCTTAGAGAGTCTGATCTTTTTCGCACTTCCACGATCATTTTCAAAACAAACTAATCAACAATTGCGTCAAGGTCTTTTTGGCACTATTTATAGAGTATAACTTTGGACAAGTTGGAGTGTAGAAGTGTTTTTATTTAAAGATTTACCTCAAAAATGATAAATTACGTTTGATTTGATGATTTGATATTATTTTTTTCTCAAAGTATATGACGGATAAGAACCACGCGGCCACGCCGCAGTGCATTCGTCAGGATAATCGCACTTGACCGCGTGGGTCAGTGCAGGCAGCCCTCGAGCCCGTCGAATGCACTCGGCTAGATCCGTATCATCATAATTAATTTATTAGACGTGAAAAAAAAATAATTCATCAATTTTTTGTCAAACCCAGTTTGTAATTATTTATAACAACGACAACAAAGTTTTTCATCACCACTATCGCCATCGTCATAAATCATTATTAGTTTAGTTGTTGGTACCAGCAGGTCGAGCACTCACAATGGCTATATTGGTATTTGACTCGTGCAGTATTGTTTAATTCTTCTATAGGCTTGCGATACAAAGGTATTCAATAAGAGTAATTACTTTAGAAGATATTAAATTTACTGCCAGTCGATGCATTCTTTCGATTTTTCCCTTCTGGCAGTACAAGTCTGTGCACGATTGACGTAGTAATGAAAGATTAAAGGGTAGGTACCAAAAGGGTTGTGCACTCGCAATGGCTATACTGATATTTGACTCGTGCAATATTGTTTAATTCAACTAAAGGTATCTAATAATGATAATTAAGGTCCGTTCATACTTCCACTTAAATGCAGTGCAGTGCTGCTGAATTGCCGATATATCGATCACGTTCTACTCTGACTTGATGCAACCAAAACGAATTTAACTTTGATGCAGTATTGCATTTATATAATATTGGATGGCTGAGGTTGATAACAGAAAATATCGCCCGAGCCTAGATCAAATATCGGGCGAGTGGAAGACGAGGCTGATATTTTTTTGGCGAGGGCGATATTTTCTGTTATCTACCGAAAATACATCCAATATTATTATTATTATGCAAGAAGAAGCTGATTTGACAAAAATAGTTTTTAAATTGGCTTAAAAATCAATAAAAACAGAGTATTTGCTTGACCGAATGCCCAATATTTTTGCGTATTGTGCAGTGTTGGGCGGTACGCGCTAATTGCACTGTGGTATTGCACCACACATGCATAATAATACAGCACCTTGGGCAGAGACTCCTACTCGGGCAACGCAACGCACTGCACTGTGCAGTGGAAGTGTCAACGGGCCTCTGTCGATGCATTCTTTCGATTTTTCCCTTCTGGCAGTACAAGTCTGTGTACGATTGACGTAGGTAATGGAAGATTAAAGGGGCGTTGAAAATGAAAATGAAGATGAAATTGTTTTTTGAAAGTTGCATTTTGTTAATTTTTTCTTTTTTCTTGTTTCTTGTTTGTCTTTTTAATGCTTTAAGACAAACTATCTTGTCAGAATTTTACTTGATTGTGCGTTTTACGTTATGAGCAATGTTTGTATCACTACCCCATGTATTGGAATTAGTTGAATTAAAATCGGTTCGTTTTGAACCCCCCTCCAAGATGACACTTAAACCAGAGGCATAACCAGCGGGTGCCCTGATGAGCAGAGAGTTTGCTCTACAGAACGGCCCAGTGCCCCATAATTATGTAGAATATGTTAGAATTATAAGAAAGTTAAAATCTGTTTAGTATAGCCTAGCTTGAAATGATTCCTAGCTGTAATCATTTCCATAGTGTTTAACTTCAAAACAACCCGATGCAAATGTCATATAAAATCATTTGTCAACATAAATTGAGTTTAAAGTTTATTGATAACTGTAGTAGGGTTCAAAATTAAAGTACCATTCTAGAAGTTTGGGGAAGAAGGTTTGGAGGTGTTTTCTTGTACTTTCAAGGGTGCTGAACAAGATTTTTTAGGTCCAACCTCTGGGAGATGTGGGGAACTCTCGCTAGAGGGCGTTTTTCAAAATGGCCGCCAAAATTCCAGAAAATGGTATATTAAGCTAAAAACAGCTATCTAAGAGTTAATATGAAATCAATTTTGGGGTATTTCTTAATGCTACTTAAATGTGTAATGCTATTCCAATAATTAGAATTTATGATAAGTACCCGTAGAGGGTGCTGTTTTCAAAATGGCTGCCTAAATTCCGAATAATAGCCTTTTTGGCACCGTTATCAATTAATTATTATTGAATACGAGTATAAATCAAAGTGAAGTTGTTTTAAGGTATTTGTTTACATTTTCAAGGATGCTGAACAAGATTTTTTAGGTCCAACCTCTGGGAAATGTGGAGAACTCTCGCTAGAGGGCGTTTTTCAAAATGGCCGCCAAAATTCCAGAAAATGGTATATTAAGCCGGAAACGGCTGTCGGAGAATCCAAATGAAATTAATTTTGGAGTATTTCTGAATGTTCTTTATTATATAATGATATTTAAATAATTAGGATTTATGATAGGTACCTTTAGAGGGCGCTTTTTCAAAATGGCCGCCAAAATTCCAGAAAATGGTATATTAAAGCTAAAAACAGCTATCTAAGAGTTAATATGAAATCAATTTTGGTGTATTTCTTAATGCAAATTTATTGTGTAAGGCTATTCAAAATATTAGAATTTATGATAAGTACCCCTAGAGGGCGCTTTTTCAAAATTGCTGTCAAAATTCCATATAATAGTGTTTTGGGGGTGTTTTCAATTATTATCAAATTCAAATATAAATCAAAGTGAACATTTTTAAAGATGTTTTTTTTATATTTTCAAGGATGCTGAACAAGATTTTTTTATGTCCAACGTCTGGGAAATGTAGATAACCCTCAAAATGGCCGCCAAAATTCCAGAAATTACATATTAAAGCTAAAAACAGCTATAAGTGTAAAAAAATTTGAACCCTACTACGTCACCATCCTCAAGTCAAACTTAATGATCCAAAATGGCCACAATTCATGTGAAAAATGGCAAATTCCTTGTTTTTAGATGTCACATGAAGGCTAAAATTGCATTATAACAGCTTTATTAGGGTAAAATGGTCAAAAAGAGTGGGGAAAGTGATTCTGAGATTTAGACAACCTTTTTTGAAAACCTTATTAGCGGTATTGAAATCAGGGTGTCTGCAAATTAACCGAGGTTGGATAAAAACGAGGGCGGGGCTTTTTAATGGTTTCTTATATCGCATTATAATAGCTACAATCATGGAAAACAAGTTTGGTACACTTTGTCCGCTTTAGGGAAATATTGACCCCCTCTCCCCCAAGGCAATGGTGATCCGAGTCATGTTGTCAGCAGCCACGCCAGGTCACCCAACATTGATTGATGGGGGGGGGGGGAGAATTTGGTAAAGGGGAAGACCTCTGCTTTCTAAAGAACAATGACCTACCCAAATTCGATCTCATTTGTGAACATGGGATTGGTTCCAATATATTGCATCAAGTGTGGCAACTATTTTTTTCGATGATTGTAGAATAGGGGTCAAAACAATCAATACAATGGAAAAGTTGATTCCAAGATTTAGATAATCATATTTGGAAACTTTGTCCATGGAGCCATTGAAACAAGGATGTCTGCAAATTGCCTGAAATTGATGAACCGTGTGGGGGCCTTTACAGCATCTAAAATCATTTTATAATAGCTATTTTAGAGTAGAATGCCTCCAATTTTTTCGGGCTCGCTCCGTTCCCCGGGTAGACCCAATTTTTTCCCACTCGGATCGAAATTCTGAAAAGGGGGAGGGGGGAGTTACCAATTTACAACAGCGTCGCGCCCGGTGCCTATGCATCATCGGGCGCCCTATGATTTGCAAAAAATAGGGGAGGGCGCCCCTGTTCCGCCCCTGATATATAAGGTAACAAGAATTATGCAATCTATAATTGATACAGAGTTCATGAAGACCTTAACGCTTTCTCTGGACCCATGGGAGCTATGATTAATACCCTTGGGGAAATCGATAGCTGCTTTATGCATATTTACATCGACAATCTGTATTTTTATCCCCCTGGCTTGAAAAGCAGAGGGGGATATTCCGAGGGTGCGCAACTGCGCATGTCCGTATGTATGTGTATGTGTGTGTGTTCCAGTTTGTCGCGTCTCCTTGCAATAGTGGTTCCTTCATATGTGGATGATGTCAAAGGTCATGGACCAAGGTCAAAGGTCAACTGAGATCATGTTCCAGTTCCAGTTTGGTTAAGTCTTGGTTAGGTTTTCTTTGTTTGCGTCTCCTTTGAAAATTGTACTTAAAAGTACAATTTAAACCAGACTTGGGTAAAGGTGCAATATGGGTTCCTTCATATGTGGATGAAGTCAAAAGTCATGGACCAAGGTCAAATGTCAACTGAGGTCATGTTCCAGTTTGGTTAGGTTTTGATTTTTAGGCTTTTCTTTGAAAAGTTACAATTACAACCAATTACAAAAGCGCCCTCTAGGGGCATTTATCATAAACCCTTATGATTGAAATATCATTACACAATAAATAGCATTAAGAAACAACCCAAAATGAATTCTTTTTATTCTCAGATAGCTGTTAAATACTTTAATATGTGGTTTTCTGAAGTTTTGGCGGCCATTTTGAAATGCCCTCTATCGAGATTTCCCCACATTTCTCAGAGGTTGGACCAAAAAAAATCTTGTTCAGCATCCTTGAAAATATAAACAAATACTTTCAAACATCTGCACTTTGATTTATACTTGTATTTGATAATAATTAATTCATATCATTTTTTACTCTTAGCTGTTTTTAGCTTTAATATGTCATTTCTGGAATTTTGGCGGCCATTTTGAGAGTTGGACCTAAAAACTCTTGCTCGGCATCCTTCCAAATATTAAAAAAACTTTAAAAATCTTCACTTTGATTTATATTTGAATTTGATAATAATTGAAAACAGCCCCCAAAACACTATTATATGTAATTTTGACAGCCATTTTGAAAAAGCGCCCTCTAGGGGTACTTATCATAAATTCTAATATTTGGAATAGTATAATACAATAACTAGCATTAAGAAACAGTGAAATTTGATTTCATTTGGACTCTTAAATGGCTGTTTTTAGCTTTTATGCAATTTTTAAAAAAAATTGCTGGCCATTTTGAAAAAAAAAAAAAAACCCTCTAGCGAGAGTTCCCCACATTCGCAGAGGTTGGACCAAAATAATATTGTTCAGCATTCTTGAAAATGTAAACAAATACCTTCAAACATCTTCATATTGATTTATACTTGTATTTGCATAATAATTAATATATTTCATTTTTTACTCTTAGCTGTTTTTAGCTTTAATATGTCATTTCTGGAATTTTGGCGGCCATTTTGAGAGTTGGACCTAAAAACTCTTGCTCGGCATCCTTCCAAATATTAAAAAAACTTTAAAAATCTTCACTTTGATTTATATTTGAATTTGATAATAATTGAAAACAGCCCCAAAAAAAACAATATTTATTATGTTAAATTTTGGACAGCATTTTGAAAAAAAAAATGCGCCCTCTAGGGGTACTTATCATAAATTCTAATATTTGGAATAGTATAATACAATAACTAGCATTAAGAAACAGTGAAATTTGATTTCATTTGGACTCTTAAATGGCTGTTTTTAGCTTTTATGCAATTTTTAAAAAAAATTGCTGGCCATTTTGAAAAAAAAAAACCCTCTAGCGAGAGTTCCCCACATTCGCAGAGGTTGGACCAAAATAATATTGTTCAGCATTCTTGAAAATGTAAACAAATACCTTCAAACATCTTCATATTGATTTATACTTGTATTCAATAAGGCTATTATACAGAATTTTGGCAGCCATTTTGAAAAAGCGCCATCTACGGGTACTTATCATAAATTCTAATTATTGGAATAACATAATATAATAACTAGCATTAAGAAACACCGAAATTTGATTTCATTTAGACTCTTAGATGGCTGTTTTTAGCTTTAATATGCAATTTTCTGGAATTCTGGCGGCCATTTTGAAAAAGCGCCCTCTAAAGGTACCTATCATAAATCCTAATTATTTAAATATCATTATATAATAGAGAGCATTCAGAAATACATCAAAATTGATTCATTTAGATTCTCATATATCTGTGTCTAGCTTAATTATACCATTTTCTGGAATTTTGGCGGCCATTTTGAAAAACGCCATATGGCGAGAGTTCCCCACATTTGACCAAAATAATCTTGTTCAGTATCCTTCAAAATGTAAACAAATACCTTCAAACATCTTCACTTTGATTTAAACCTATATTCAATGGTCTCAAAAAAGGCTATTATACAGAATTTTGGCAGCCATTTTGAAAAAGCGCCCTCTACGGGTACTTATCATAAATTCTAATTATTGGAATAGCATTACACAATAATTAGCACTAAGAAATACCCCAAAAACGCCTAATCTACGGGTAATTATCATAAATTTTGGCAGCCATTTTCGAAAAAGGACCGTACGGTTACTTATCCTCATTCTAATTATTGGAATAGCATGACACAATAAGTGCATAAGAAATACCCCCAAAATTGATTCATATTAACTCTTTGATAGCTGTTTTTAGCTTTAATATACCATTTCTGTGAATTTTGGCGGCCATTTTTTTTGAAACGCCCTCTAGCGAGAGTCCCACATTTCCCAGAGGTTGGATCCAACACATCTTGTCAGCACCCTGAAAGTACAAGAATACCACCTTCAAACCTCTTCCCCAAAACTTATTAGAATGGACTTACATTTTGAACGCCTACTTTATGTTATTTCACCGTTTGTGTTTGGGTGGGGGTGAGAGGAGTGTGGTATTGGTAGTGATACAACAATAAGTAGGAGAAGTAGGGGCCCAAGCAGGCCTAATCCGCCCAACGCCCGAAGGGGAGGAGGGAGAAAGTAACCCCTGGATCAAAATATCGGAACGAAACTGTACACATTTGAATGTGTGGACATTTACTAAATCGTAAAGGAAGTGCAAGCAATACATTTTCTGGCCCTATGGGACTCTAAAATGGAAATGTTGAGACACTTGAAAAGAACAATCTGAAACTTTTACCCTCATACCTTGAAATTTATTTACCCTCTATCTATAAACTCTAGTTTTAGATAGGACAACTAACGTCTTCGGATGTGGACAAAAATGTTTGAATATATTTCAATATTTAAAACTACGCTATATATTCCCTGTACAACCCCTAAAAATGTAATACATTTTTAAATAAATCTTGAGTCATTAGGTAAAAGTGGTAGGCAAGATTATAAAGCGAAATCAACTCCACGACACGAGGGCATACACTCTCCCGTTTCACACTGTGAAAAAAACTTTTCCACGAATGCCTCGCCACGCCACTGCCCTCGACCTGAGTGTTCAGCAATGTTTTCTAACGTTTCAATAAATCTATTCTTTTTGTTAAATGTATAGTTTGCTATTTCTCTTGTTTAGCACCACATGCCCCAATGTTCAAGGTCATCATGGGGTGGATATTACATATAATGACCCGATTTGGTTTCAAATCGATTTGAAATGTATTATTAAAATAATAAGGGTGTAGCAAAAAAAACCTTTTTCACATCCTTTGGAACCAGAATAACACGTTAATACACCTTTTAACCCATAATTATGAAACAATTTTAAACATCTGTTAATTACCTCATTCCCTATTTCAAAATGCTCAAAGGTAACAAGGTTGCATCATCGAGAATATGGATCACGGTCAAGGTTGTAGATATTAATCCTCTTCAAACGTTTTCCCTCCATTCTTGAGGTGACGGCGCATGTAAAGGTCATTACATAGTGTCATGGCCGCTTGCCCGCTTAGCCGCTTGTGTACGCCGCTTGCAGGATTTAGCTACATTATAGTCAATGCTGGGCGCTAATCGCTGACTACGGCATCGAGCGACACCGCTCTGAAGTTGAACTCCAAGTCAACCTCAATGCGATTTGCCGTTTTGGGAAAAGCGTCAGCCGAACGCAGTAGATCGATTTATCGGCTGACGCTTTGCCGCTTGGGTCAACCGCTAGCGTTTGACATGATTGCGTATGACCGTAAATTTCATCATCAGACAGAGCGGCAAAGCGGTAAGCGGCACGACCTATGTAATGACCTTTAAAGATCATCATTTTCAGCATCGCTGTCACCCCAAGGCACATATATTTTGAAATGTCACCCAAAGAAACCCGATATTTTTTTTTTATTAATAAACTGTCATGATTTATAAGAATTTTTTTTAAAATCTATTAGCCCAAAAATATTTTTTTCAAATTCTTAGGGTCGAATCATAAATGATCGGACTAGGGTGAATGAATGTTGATAAATCTAAGTATTGCTGCGCGTCTCGCCCCCGTGCCCATTTGTTGTGTTGTTGTTAACGTGTGGTGACCAAGCCGATATAATTTGTGTGAGCACGTTTGTACAATCTTGTTAATCTAAAAAAAAATGCCTGGCAAATTTTTGTTCTACAGCTCATCATCAAACATCTTGTGCGGAAAGGTGAGAGTTTATTATTATCTTCAAGGATAAAAAAAAAATCAAATTATACTTTACTTAATGAACATTGAGTTATTGTGCCGCTCACAATGGTGAGCTTTGGTAAATATTAATGCATCTCTGCAACGCTCCGTCTCTTTTATCCTTTCAACGGCGCTGCTATGATCCAGAAAAAATCACGCTATAAAATAAATTGAATCTAAAATGATTGGATTACTTTAAAAAGTTTCAAAATAACTGTGGCTGGAAAGGGCTGCACTGTACAGCAGATTTTTGGGCGTATCAAAATAACCTTGTAATATTTTGTATTTTATTTTGTTTTGATTCAAGTCAATTAAATGCAGATATCAAAATATACGTAAATAAGTGGAACAGAACATCTTTTATTAATACTAAGAAAAAAATCAAACTTGCTACATTTATCCTTGGCTTATTAAATGATCATGCAGTTTTCTTTTCTCTGCAACGGCCAACTGATCAAGCACTGACCCCTCTACACATGGAAACAGCGGGTGCTGCCGCACAGTTGAATGTCGCCGAGTGAAACATCAGGACGTTATTGTTTACATATACAATATGGCGGAAACAATGCATCCACCTGCTGCTGCACATATTTCCACAGCACAGATTGTTCTATTGTTTGACAAGGTGTATGCATTGCTTCCCCCCATATTTATAGGTTCAAAGACCAACTTCCTGATGATTCAATCGCGACTCATCAGACCCGCTATCGATTTATCAGTGATCACAAGCCTTGCTTGCTGCGTGCTGCGTCTCTTGCCGTCACACTTTTACATGATCCACCTCCAAATGTGGTATCGTCCTACAGTTTCGCAGATTACTTTTCTTAGTTAATTGGCGGGCAAGTAAGTGTTCTCGAATTCTCGAATTCCCACTCTATTCCCCTCAAATCATTCAAATTTCTTATTCTTACATTCATGTTATTTTAACACTATGTTTTCAAATCTTCCATCCTATACATGTAAATTTGTACACAGCTTTGAGGTTCTGTTTATCAGAACAACAGCACCGCCTAGTGATCGAAGCCGGTGGTTCCGATTCCCGCGCCGGTGCAGTCTTAGAAAAACTTTCCTTCTGGGTTTGCTTCGTCGGTACTTGTCATTTACGGTTGTAAACAGTGATTTGCAGACAAGGGTGGGTAAAAACTGTTAATTTTAACCTATATATTCGGTTAACTCATTGTATCACTTCTTTGATCCCCAATGTAGGTGTTTGTGTATTCGAGGACATGATGCGTCACCCTCTTACCTACTGTAATAATTTAAATCTGAGATTCATAATTGGAAATTGACTACAATTTTTACGCAAAATTGTTTTCTTTAGCGCCTATTTTCCTAAGTCCCTAGAGGAAAATCTGACAGTCACTGCAAAAAGTGAGGTAGCGGTATTTTTGTTGTCAGATCTTGAAGGCAGGGTCCACTCCGTGATTTTTTGTCAGGTGGGTTTTGAAGCGATTAAGGTATACGTTAGGGATATGCATGCACAGATTTCATGAAGCATTGGTTAAGCATGAATAACTTTGGCCTAAATATCATTGACTTAATCTGTAGGGACCAATACTTGTAAAAAAAAAAAAAAAAAAAAAGTCTTAGAATAAACTTTCCTTCTGGGTTGCTTCGGTACTTGTCATTTACTGTTGTAAAAAGTGATTTGTCAGACAATGGGTGGGTAAAAACTGTCAATTTTAACCTATATATTCGGTTAACCATTGTATCACTTATTTGATCCCCAATGTAGGTGTTTGTGTATTCTAGTACATGATGCGTCACCCTCTTACCTACTGTAATAATTTAAATCTGAGATTGATAATTGGAACTTGACTACAATTTTTACGCAAAATTGTTTTCTTTAGCGCCTATTTTCCTAAGTCCCTAGAGGAAACAAAAAAAAACAAAAATCGACAGGCACTCAAAAAGTGAGGTGCGAAGTATTTTGTTGTAAGATCTTGAAGGCAGGGTCCACTCCGTGATTTTTTGTTCAAGTGGGTTTTGAAGCGATTATTAGGTATACGTTAGGATATGCATGCACAGATTCATGAAAGCATTGAGTAGCATGAATAACCTTTGGCCTAAAAATATCATTGACTAATCTCGTAGGGACCAATACTTGTTTCTTGAACCTGTAGTTGTTCCACTATCAACTCAGAATATACTCCATATGACCATCTTATAATTTTGGCGCATTTTCGCACTCTGCCAGTGAACTTCTGGATGAACCGTTTGCAAGTTTCTGTATCGATCTTTCTTATTTTGTTCTTAACCCTTGTCTTACCAAGCATTTTTTGTAACACGGTTTACCAAGAGGGGGCCACCCCTCGAGAAATGGTTATAAAGCACCCGATGCTTATGGTTTTGATTCCAGTGGATAGATATGGTCCTCTTTTTTTCCATTAATACCAAAATATAAAGTACCAATACACCTAGTATGGTGTCACAATGACGTCATTAAGTCTGCGAGTCGGCAAAATTGGCATTTTCCACAGAAAATTGGCGAAAATCCAAATTTGCGCTAAAAAAGTTAGGAATATTGGATTTCCATGCGGTTTTCAGCTCTATGATGGTAATTGACTAGTTTTACATAAACATGGAGTTTTAGAGCCATACTGTGCATAATATTAAAAAAAATGCACCATAAAATATCCTTGGGTGGCAACCACCCCTACTTTGACGGCATACCCTAACCCCAGTGGCTAAAATGATCACAAAGGGTGAGAAAAAGAAATGTTTTGGGCATTTTAGTGCACCGGAGCAAAGTTCACTAGGGGTTCACTAGGGGTTATCCGATTTTAGTGAAATATTCTTTCATGAAAATATTGCTGAAGTCATTTCTAAACATTTGTTTAGTTGACGTGTTGCCCCGTCCTGTTAAAACCACTTCTTTGCCTTCTGGTATTCAACTCGTTGCAAAAGAGCAATCCAAAACGTTGTCAGCATTTGCCTGTGACATTCTTGAATAATTGTAAGAGCTGGCCCTGTTTCTGGATCTTCAAACCAATAAGGTATGAATCTTCAAACCAATAATGATCTATAATGTCCAATGATTCCATTAGTGGAGATGGCTATACATTTCCCCACACGTGGGTTTTCTGTCCCCCAAAAGCGCATATTCTGTTTATTAACATGTCCTGATAAATGAAAGCGCGCCTTGTCGCTGAACCAGATGTTGTTGGGGAAGGATGACATACGTTCAATCTGGTTATGAAACTCCAAATGTTGCTCGTTTATCGGCTGCTTTGATTTTCTGTTTAATCTGAATCTTATAAAGGAAATTACATGTTATGCTACTTTGTATTTGAGCTCATATTGTTATGGCTTCTGAAATGGTAATGAGTCCCAGTTTTGATGGCAAAAACAAATTGCCCAAACATGAAGATTTCCAAATTTCAACTACCGTAGGGGACTTACCTAATAGAGAATGGTATTCAAACGCGCTGCATCTCAATGTTGTTGCTGTTGTTGTGGCTTTACTTTATTTTGTTTTTTTTTAAAAATTTACTTTCTGTGATAATATTCATCCGTGCGCAACTACCTTTTCTTCGTTATCTTTCGATAGCCCATGATGCCAGCCCGTCATACTGTCGCTGTTGTTCTTTTAAGAATTTTCTTTCTTGAATACTTTACATGTTAAGATTGTGAATTACGGTGACAAAAGTAATCAATGATTAGCCGTTCCACTAACCAGGGGTAACTATAACACGAAGAGTAGGGTCTCAAATTCCCCTCGAAATGAAATAGAGTTACAGGGTGTACGTGTTTCGATCGTCTTTTTGGACCACCCCCTGATTTACCCGGGTAGTAATCGATTTTGATATCAAATGAAAGGCCGTATTTTTTCTCATTGTCGGTCCCTGCAATTTGAGCCCTCAAATCCATTTCATTCCCAAGATATACCAAAAAAAAACCCGCCGTTTTAATGGTTACGCATCATATTAGCACAGTAATTGAATCGGCTTTGCAACATGCATTAATTATTGCGTCTACCATCAAAACCGGAAGTTTGTTTCCGCACAGTGACGGTACTTGATGAGGTGTATGTGCAAGTGCAGGCTCTAATACAAGTAGAGAACCAATACCATCCCCATAAATCGGAACAAGCACTTTAGAATTGAATTAAAGGCGGTTTAGTAGTAGGGGTGGGTATTAAATTGAAAATTTTGTTAAATTTCCTTGCATTAATCAGAATGATGATTGAAGATATAAGCTCAAACGTGTGGGTAATTAACATGAAGATTTTTAGACTTCTTTCTTTCTGCCACACCACACCAAACCTAAATGACATAAAATTCACTGACCCTCCCAGGATTGAATTGAACCTTGGGACCTGTTGATTACTACTCGGTCTTCTTCACCAACTAAGCGTAATTTGTTAGAGGGGGAAGAGCAAGTGATATTACTAATCCATAGGCTTCAGTCAATCAACCCTCTAAGCGTAGATTTTAGAGGATATAATCATTACCAAATACACTCCAAAATCACTTTCGGAGGTAGAAGTCAAGATTCTCATGTTATGTTCATTACCCCCCCTCACGGTTTGACGCTTATTTCTCAATGTTCTAGCTGCAAATACCAAAACATCCTGAAAGCAAGAACTTCTATTCTTCAAACTTTGAGCAGAAGTCTTTCATTTGCACGAACAAAGGCAGTGCTATGATCTATAATAATGATAATTAGTTAAACAAAACGGTTATACAAGGTATATTTAGACCCGATAAAGACCACTTTGCGCTGTATCTACAATATTGATCACCGTCTTAGTCACGTTTCCAATTATTTTCAGCATATTGTCGGCACCCAACCGAATTCAAATGCGCAAATGACGAATGTCTCAAAGCTCCGTTAGGAAATCTCAAACGCTGTGATAGGAGGGCAGACTGTACAGATTTCTCAGACGAGCTGGAAGAAGATTGTCTCGTAGCAAGTAGGTTGGGAAACGACTTTAAAATATGAGAAAGGAAATGCTCTATTATAAAAAAACGGTAAATTGGTGAGGCCTAATCGAATGTGGTGTATCTAATAGCCAGGAATGTTGTCATGTGATTGTAAGAAGGTTGTAAGCTGAATATGTTGCCTGAAGAACCATGTCAAGAGCCACTGACCAAAGACTTGGCATAATAGTATGTTTGATAGTAATTTCTGACAATGGTAGCTAGTGTACTTGCGACCTTCTGCGAGCAAGCATACAATTACATCCCCAAGTGCACTCCACCCACTCATGCCTTATCGTATACGTAACGATTGAATCATTGATTGAATGACTCGGTTTACTTTGACACTCGGTTTACTTTGACATTCATAGGCTTAGTCTAGCTTTGACTAAACTTAATGTATGAACACACCCTTTAGAAGTGAGCTATCGATTATGTGGCAACTGGACACTGTGTTTTAACAAAACTAGCAGAATCCTGAAGTGTCTCTTATAAGCCCGTACGCAGGTTTTATGGGGGCCCGGAACTTTGAAAAAGTGGACCTTTTGAAAGTGCTATTTGCTTGCGCGGATTTTTAAAAATAAAGTGGACCCTCCATCACTACCACCACCGTCGCCGCCGCCAAAACATCCTTTGGGGACCATTGAATGCCTCATTACGGTGGACATTTTTGACGAATTTCTCTACATTTCCGACCTATTTACGGGGAAAATTCACTAAAGTGGGTGTTTTGGGGCCTGGTGCCACGGTGCATCACATAATCCTTTTATCATGTTCTCTAAGCTCAATTTATTCAGCCTAATTTATTAGTGCAAAAATTTACCTTACTAATAGTCTAAAAATTAGTTTCAAATATACGACTCGTGATAATTTTTCGTAAGAATTCAGCCAACTCAACAACAACAACCGCAAGAAATACATTTTCTTTTTCGTTTGGAAAACTCGAATACTAATTAATTCACTCTATCATTCAGAGATATGTGTGAGTACTGGGGCACACTTTCAAATGAAACTGGGCGAAGCGAAGAATTTGTCATCAAACAACTACCCTGGTGAATGAATATCCAAAGGAAGACATCGTATGCAAACGTGCATGCAAATTTTCGTGGCCGACTCAACGGCGGTTTCAAAAATCCGCTCTTGAAACGGCTATTCCCGGGAAGACAATATTGGACTCGGATGGATTAAATCTAATGCGGCTCTGACAGGTATGGCGTAAGTGCTGCGGCAAGTGGCGCTTTCGAAGCACTCCACCCAAAAGGCATAACTACTAGGTGGATAATTGGGTTTTCTTCGATTTGGATTTTTATTCGGGTTGGATTCCAAGCAAGACTACTTGAAGGCTTACACCACATCATTTTCCACAATTAGCTCAGGATTTCTATTAGAGAGGGCGTTACTGGAGAAGAGGGTACAGTCAGCATGCTACCAATACACCGTATTCATAGCCACCATGTTGGTGATAAGATAAAGCGCATTCCAGTACTACAATACATTGTACCTTTCAATGTCCCCTGTGCAATCGCTAAACATTGGATCGATTGACAGCTTAATGTCTTGTAGTCCTGGACTGTATGCATCTTGTCCACCCACTGTCTGGTGGCTGAAACGGCATGTGAATCGTTCTAACAGTGTCAACCGATCCTCACCTCGACCCCACCGTTCATCCGACAAACCTAGGATTGGGTATGGATTAAGATTTGTATTTGGTGCACGAACAATAAATAATTTTCAAAGAATTTCCTCTCCTTGACCTTAGACCTCAACCTTGTACACACCACGTTGAGCCTTGGGTCATTGGTTCTTTCTTCTGTTGACCGAGTTAGCCTTGAAAATGGTAACTCTGCTAAGAACAGAAAATCTTCGTCGATGGGTAGGAAAAACCTATGTACATTTGACGTTTGAACTCAAAAGTTCCTATGTAAACGGGCCCACATTCAACATCTTCCCAGTGAATAATAATTACTGGCACAATCAAAACGGTCTATAGTTCATAATTCGGGTGAAACCAATTAAAAGGCAGCGTGTGAATGAAAGGAGCCGACCAATTATGAGTCCTTGGCTGGTTTCGAAGGTTTGGGATTTATTCCGTTCAAATGAAGCGGTCTCGAGTCTGAAGCGCTTCATGCACCCGCGCCCTTAATTAGTTCAATTCAAATTATAAAAACTATAATAGATGGTTCAAATTAAGTGAGTGTTCCTTGCATATTTTTCTGCATAGGGGGTGATGTTGATGTAAGAATTCAATACTTGACCGTATGGAGACTAGGCCTTTGTTGCCATTACAACATAGTTTGGCGATTGAACAAAGGCACTGAACAGAATCGGCAAACTGCAAACTGATTCGGTTCTTTAATGGTCTGTTCATGATAAAAGACTAATTGCCATGAGATCAGTCGGGATGTCAAAGAACTCATAATCTGCTTCGCACTATCTCTCGCAAGGTTGGATGGCCAAATGAACAAAAAACTGAATTGCATTATATGTGTGTATTGGTATAAGAATGCATTATTTCCTCCTATGCTGTGATAAAGGAATACTATTTTGCAGTGTCAAAGGTAAGTCGTGTTCAAATAACAGCGTTTAATTAAATAGTTGCTGATGTTTCTATCTTGATAGTTGAGACACCTGGTTGGATCTTTGTACATTGATATGAGTACCATAAACTTTTTTACCTATGGCCATTAAATTTAATCCTCTTACCTCACACGGTAAATGGACAGACCTAAAACTTTTAATGAAGTATCACTCAATTTGAATCTATAATGCAATTACTTAATAGATTTTTCTTTACCCTAAAATCATGTCAAATAAGATACTTAGCACATTCATTTTAGTAGCAGACAGTTCTTTTGAGAAATGACATTTTGCACATACGAGGTTTTGAAACTAGCGACCATTTTCATATGGGAGCTTTGTTTTTTAAAATGTCAAATGCACATAGGAGTTTTTCTTTTCTTACCCAGCGATGTCTTGCTATTTATTTTCCACACTATATTGTATTATTGCCATTTATTCTCAAATCTTATTATTTTGAGCATGGTGTTTGCAGAGCTTTGGTATCAGCGTTTGTGTCAGACGTGTGAACCAATGAATGAAATTGGTGGAGCGCCTTTAATGCGAGGTTTAAAAGCGATATTGCGATACTATTTACATGTAATTGGTGTCCCAATAAAGCGTTGGTCTAAGTGGTTAGGGTGCTTGCCTGTGACGCAAATATACCAAAACAAAAATCAAAGTGGGGTCACTTGCTGGGATTTACTCGGGTGCTCAATTCTGGATTTAATCTGTATACGAGCTATTGATTAAATACAGAATACCGCTCTCCTCCATGGTTCACATGGAATTGGGCAAATGAATCATGAAAGCATCCCGTCCTTCGGAGGGGACGTTAAGCCGTCGGTCCCGTCAGTGAGCGAGGAGATGAGAGTCACAACTGTCATTACATCGCATAGGTCAGTATCGAATAAGAGAAGGGTGTAACACCCCTGACTGTCCCAATCCGCCCCAGTCTCAAAAACGCGGGGCCATGTTAGAGCGTCGTATCATAGATTACACGCGGCCACCGGATCGGCTTACACAGTTGAATAAATCCTGACACCAACAAGCCACAACCCATTACAAATGACTTGTGGACACGCTAGAAGAAGAAGAGAAGCTTTCTAGTAATTAAACAATCACAGCGCGCGCAATTAGAGTTGGCAATTTTGTTCTGGATAGAACGCCCCCCCCCCACCACACACACACATACGAAACTTTCCAAACTTTGTGGGACCGGACACAGGTACGCTCTGTTCAGTATTTGTGGGAGCAAATTTGTGGGACCACATACTAATCGGTGCTTATGGGAGTTATATCGCAGTTATATCCCATCCTGGGAGAGGAATGTGATGATTACTATTTACATTGGACCGTCCGAATTCCGAACCCGGGAAAGAAGCTTCATCCAAGGCATCAGACCTGACAAACTGCTTGAAACAGGAAACGCCGTCTGCGCTGGGAGGAGACGGTCCAACGAATCGACTTCACCCACTCCAGCAGGAAGGCCTGGAAGGACTATTAACCGCCTCACTGGCAGAGCAGAGAATTTCCAAACCATCGTAATGCAGAGTTGACTGGCCCTAACTTAATTGCTGAGCAACTCCTGCCAAATGGTCGTTTCAAGAACATTGAAAAGGATCACAATTCGCTCTGTCAAAAGAAGATCAACCAAACTCCGTCGAGGCCCGGCCCCGTGGACGGGGTCACTCAACAGCCTTATCACTAGATGAGCTTACCTCGCTATTTAGCCAACCTAAAGGACAGTGGAAAAGGCCCCGGGCCCTGATAAACTTACAGCGAGTTCATGATGCATTGCGGCCCCACGGATGTCAGATGGCTCCAGGGAGTTTATCACATGTTTACCTTACCAACAGTCCTTACCCAAGATCTGGAGGAAGCTACTATCATCGCCCTCCCAAAACCAAACAAGCCTGTGACAAATTACGAAACGACCGCCCAATATCACTACTGTGTTGTCTCCTTCAACCTCCTTGAGAGGATGAGTCCTGGCCCGGCTGGTGGAGCTCGTCGTGAACCCCATCTGCTGGACAAGCAGGATTTCGCCGTGGCCGGAGCAGCACGTCCACCAGGATGTAAAAATCAAAATGTATGAGGCAAAGCTTTGAAAGAGCCCCGTAAGGCAGGCGTCATCTTAGGTGGACATTACTGAGGATTGGATCCAACCCCCGTGTGGCACCAGGGCCTGACACTCAAGCTTTCAGGACCATCCCGGATCGTTACCTTGTACCAATCACAATGTAACATGCTTGCAAACCGTTGCTTTATTCTCAAGACCAGTTGATGGGCAGAGTAGGGTCTGAGTCGTCTGAGGAAACGGTTTGTTGTTGTACCACAAGGATATGTATTGGCTCCTATGCTGTTCAACTCGTATATCAGCGATATACCTCAACCAACATTAGACCAATATGTGCTACGCCGACGATCTTGCCCCCCTCCACTCGGACAGCATTGGCAAGAAGTAGAAAGCCTACTTACTACCGTCACATCGCCCTACTGAAAGCATATATCAGACCTGGAGACTGATGCTGAGCGAAGCCAAGACCACCGCTACATGCCTTCCACCTCAACAACAAAGAGGCTCCATCGCTCAGCCTTCAAATCAACCTCAATGGAGCGCCTCTGCCATACAATACGACAACCAAACCTACTTGGGAGTTAAGCTCGACCGGCAGCTTACTTACCGGCCAACCACCCTCGAGTCCGTATGTGCCAAGGTATCTTCTAGTAATAACCTCCTGTGCAGATTTGCTGGATATTCATGGGGTGCCAGCCCAACGACCCTACGCACCACTGCCTTGGCTCTGGTCTACAGCACTGCTGAATATGTCGCCCCAGCATGGTGCAACGGCTCTCACACAAAGAAGCTGGACATGGTACTCAACGAGACCTTGAAAACCATAACTGGCTGCCTCCGCCCCACTCCATCTGAATTTCTACCAGTGCTTTCAGGCATTGCATCTGCAGCACTTCGGAGGGAGCACCACTCGCACAAACTAGTGAATAAGGCCCTGCTGGGCAACAAGCACCTGCTGCATAACACTGTCAAAGAATCACACCAACTCGGTAGACAGAGACTGCGCTCTCGCCGACCTTTCTGCCGACACGCTGCTAAACTCTCCAGTTCCCCATTCAACATCTTACAGACATGGAATACTGCCTGGCTAGACATTCCAAGACCAGATCAACTCTCTATTACACCTAAGACAGAACTACCACCTGGCAGCAATCTCCCACGCAAGGAATGGGTCACCTTAAACCGGATTCGCACAGGAGTCGGTCGCTTCAATAGCAATATGCACCGATGGAGGCTGCGGCCATCGCCAGCCTGCCAATGTGGTTCTCCATCACAGACTGCGGATCACATTCTATATGAGTGCCCTACCTTTCGTCCGCCAGTGGATACAGATATCTCAAACCCCAACCAATTAACAGTGAGTTGGCTCCAACGTTTACAACACATTTAGCTGCTGCCTCATACGCAAGAAGAAGAACCAGAAGAGCCTACTAAGCATCCTCTTTGTTTTGTTATAGGGCTTCTTTGAATTTTACTTCAAGAATTTTCCTATAAGTTCCTTTCTATTTAACTTCATAAGAAACACACATTTGGATACAGACATTATTATTGGGTCCGGTCCCTGTAGTAAGTTGTGTTTTCAAACAGCTAGTACATTTCACATTGTTATCATTACACGTAGGCTATGCTATCATAGTCACAAAGATACTCATCACCTCTCCAGGTTATTACCTGCCATGCAATTTAAGGTTTATTCTAATATGCTGATTGTGCGTCTTTAAGCACAGTTTTCTCCTTCAACAGAGCTCTTCTTGGCTGCTAAAAATCCACCATTGAGGTTTTGTGTGTGAAATTTTGTAATTTCCACCAAGAATTTCTAGGGTATGACATCCAAGATTTAAAAAAAAAATAAACAAAAATCTATTGAGATAAGAAAACAAAAAATTCTGAAGCAAAATCTGGAAGCCACATCCCAGAATCATTCTGAACATTTTTTTACATATAAGATCAAAGTATTTATATCATTGAAGATCTATGCAAGACCTCTACTAGGTACTAGCTATATTAAAGGCCATACCGTTACTTGGATTTGCATAGTTAATTCTCCATATACTATAGTAGGATTTCTTATTCCTGTCAGTTCATTAAAAGTTTTTGGGGCGTGTCGACGATTCCATTCATTCTGAGAGGCTGTATACTTTACCCAATCACTACAATAGAAATTCGATGTCACGATACCGGATAAATTAAGGCCATAATTAAAAAATGTCCCTTTTCTCACGAAGAAAATATTACAAAGCAAATGCACTGAATAAATTCCGGCAAGACTTCCATATGTACCCCCTCTCATATATTTACATGCAACATAAAATGTTATTATTTTAGCTGTTTATTCCGTTTTTTATCAAACAAGGCCAAAATTAAAATAAATTTTGTATCATGTAAATATATACGAGGGGGGTACATATGGAAGTCCTTCCTAAATTCCAAACACCAAACTTGAACAAACTCTGAAGCATTCAACATGAGAAAACGATATGAATAAGTTATTATACTCACAAATTGAAAGTTCTTTTACGTCAATAAAGAATACTAGAAAATCTGATACGTTTAAATTTATTCATCTTGTTCCAGAATAATATTTGACAGTTTGGTCCAATCATTTAAAAAGTAGCTTAGAGTTTGGGTCACTCATAACAGACTACAATATGTTACGTGGCCTAATCCTCCTCTTCACCGCGCCTCGATGTTCGTGAAACTTATCGTTCTTTGATTGACGCCAAACAAAGAATCGATTAGAGTGTCTCAACTTTACAATCTATTCAATTGAATCTGGTTATGAAGCCTTTACATATTCGATTCAAAAAATGTTCATGTAAAAAGGTTGTTAAAAGCATCATATTCTGGGGAACAAAGTTGAGCATTTCAGCTGTTACACCACTTAGTTTTTAATCTCCCACATCCCTCCAAATGAATTCTTTACCGTTCGACAATAGTCGTTTACTGACAGGAATAAAAAAATCAGACTATAATCACTGTGTGAATTGCTAAGATTAAATCGAATTCCTTCATATAAGAAAATCCACAACTTTGTTATAAAAATTTCAGGATCCGGAAATTCATAACAAAATCTCTTCTTAAAACAAAAATAAACCTGAATTTTTTAAAAAAAAAAAAAACAAAATATGTTTACTGCATCAAAACGAAAAAGTCGATTCATCTCAATTCGGAATTGTGCATTTTAGGTTGCTATATTTAGTTCTAGTTAATATTTCTTATTACACAAAAAATAATATTCGAAATATGAGTCAGACTTTAAGCGCAGGTGTGGCAGGAGGATATGGTCCGTCGGTCTCACGTCCGGTAACCAATGGTGAACAAAATAGGGCAATCGCTTCAGTTGACTCTTCACGAAACATGAGTTCACGCTTCAGGCATACGCAAACCTCTTCGTTAAGAGAGTGGTGGAGTGCCAAATCGTGAGAAACGCATTTCAATACGAAAAAAAACCCAAACTCGGTTCTCAAACCTTGTCTTCATGGCCAAATCATTACCATTGAAAAATGTGTTTCATCACGATTTGGCAAGTCCTCTATGGTGTTAATGATCTGCACAAGGCAACTTGACGTGCAAGCTCGTTCAATAGGAGATTGATCAGTGATGCCTGCGTCTGTAAACAGCCTCATTTTGCACCAAGTTTCTTTAATCACGATTTAGACAGTATCACTGTAACAATACAAGCGAGCACGAGGTCCACTGCAATTTTGAATTTTCGGCGCAAAGTGATGTTCATAATTGCTAGTTCCTGACTGTATTACTAACTTTAAATAGTTATAAAGGGTGGTCTAAAATGAGATAAAGGGAGTTCCAAGCCAGTTGTAGTATAAAGCAAATTTTTGATAAAAAATAGTGAAATGAATGAAAGGAATATAACACAATTTTGTCGCTCCGACATATAGCTGGAAATCAACGCATCGCACCCACGCTGTTGTTAACCCAAAATTGAACTCCATTCCTAGGGCTTTGCATGGTCCATAACTCCCATTCACACCACCGCTGTTGATGCGCCAGAGTCGCCCCGTAAATAGTCAGATCGACCGACCGTTAAAGCACGTTTTTTCCCCCAATTTTCTCGGCATTCATTACGTACAACGGATATGTAGCGGCCGTTTTAGTAGGACTTGATGATAAACTGCTAGTTCATGCCTGTATTACCCCAAGTTCAATATTAATTTGTTAATATTTTGAAAGCCAATATCAGTACGGTTCAATGATAGAGGTCTCCGCCTTGATAAACTTCGCTAAGTGAACATTTTCAAAGATTTTTGAAAGAGTAATCTTCATTATATTTTTACTCAACATAAACTCCGATTTGGATCAAATTTGAAATTTATTTTCTTGATTTGAAAGGATGATCAACAAGAATGGTTCTTTAACTAACTGTCTGTACATTTTTGTGCAAAGTTTTTGTAAAAGTCGACAGATACGAGTGGTTTTTAGATCACTAGTGCAAATCTGATTAATATTCAAAATCCACGTTGACTGTGCATACGGGGAACGTAAAATAAAGGCCTTTCTAGACCTCTGCGGCCTGCCTGCTTTATTCCGTTGTCGTCTATGGAGCCCGGACTGTGGTTCCTGCCAGACCATATCTCCTTTCACACCGGTCATTTACAAAAAATGTGTTCCTATTGAAATGTGGCTATAATACACAGAATCAAGCCAATTAGGTGAGCTCAATGTATTTAAAGTTGCGCGCATGGGATAGCATGTCCCTAAAACGGAAATCCGAGATAAATCTTCTGTCAAACAGGTGTCTCTGGAATGCTATTGTGTTAGGTATACCAGTATGTCCGCCGGTCGCTTCACTCATTTAATATACAGTTACTGTTGTGTAGCCACTCCAGTGGCCCTGGACGTCAACAGGCATAGCTAATATCCCTAAAATAAGTGATGTTATTATATAAAAAACGCGAAGAGAAATGAGAGGTGTACTGGAGATTATGCAGGGTGGTAAATACCGAGCGGGACTGTTTATCTGATACACACAGAAGCGCAGAAGAGTTACCCGGGGCCACTTGATTCAAATGTGGATATGATGCCTGGTGTGAACATGGACTTCAAAATGCACCTAAAAACAAGTATTTCACAGAGACGAAAAACATACCTCTAACAAGTGTTTGCCTATTTTTTTTTCCTACCCGAACACAAGTAAGCAATGTATTGTTTCGTTTTTAAAGCGGCACTGGCACATTTCACAAAATATGAAAAACTTCTGGAATTTGACTATCCAAATGATTGTATAGGCCATTGGAAGAACAGAGATATATTTTACACATAAAAAATAACATGCCCCAAAACGATAGGGACTTGATATGGGATGAAGATATCCAGGTTAATTTGTAGGCCAATTTTAAGTGTGCCATAAATTTAATCAAAAATGTGATATTACATGAATATTTTTGACTCGTACTCACTGATATTAAAACCACAAAAGGTTATCGACCGGGCAACAGTGTAATAGAACAGTGAGGAAACATGCACACGGCGTGCCTGTTCTTGGTTAAACGCCATTTTCGTCGGTCTGACTGAATTTCGCGTCGGGCCGGCGACGCTAAATTACAAAATCGTTAAGTTTAACCATTAGGGAAGCTGATATTTGAGTCCTTAAGTATTTTCGGGTGAGGGCTTTGTATATAAAAGCTTTACAACAATTTGAAAAAAATATCGATTTGAAAAATCATGAGGGGCAGCACTTTTTTTCAAATGTGCCAGTGTCTCTTTAATATATCATTATTACATAGCTTGCTTACTTCCGATTGACAGTCTTTTTGATGAGTATGATCTCTACCTAATGTGAGAAGACCTACTATAAACACCTATCACAATTTCGGATGAAATTTTCATAATATTTCAACATTTCAAACATTTCCTATTTTGCTGTTTTTTACCACCCTAATCAATGTACTCACGTATATCGCCCCGTTTTCAGGGAAAGCAAGGCATGCTGTCAAAAGTTGCTGATACTGATAATAAAAAGGCTTATTGTGGACATTTTGGGCATTTTTTTCACGTTTTGAAAACATTCATTTACTAATAAATACGTATAAATCTATAAGTTGTGCAAGTACTAAGCTATATGATTCCATTGCTTAAATCCATTAATAAAAGGGCATGACCCGATTTGATAACTAGGCCTCATCCCAGAACCCCTGGTTAGTGTTTGATGTGAAGTGCTGTTTTTCTCATTGCCCTGTGGAGCATAGGGGGTATAAAGAGGTCTTTGGGAATTGTAAGTTGTGTGTGGGGAATGTGCCCCACATTGACTGGTGCTCTGCGGGGCTTGCAAACAAGGATGCTTTGGCTTCTCTCAATTGTGTAAGATTGATATAGATGAATGGAACTTTACAAAACAGGGGTTTTGGGGAGAAGGCTATTCCATCATCATGTTGAAAATCATAATTAGTTAAATCTGGTCACGAACTTTACAATGTTACGTCCAGAAGCCAAGTTTGTAACATGATACTGGTTAATTTTGGAATTAAATAACTATGTGTCGAATGTATACTTAAATTGGTTTACCTAAATCTTAAAACAATTGTTATGTTATTTGGAATACATCCCTAATTTGTGTTTAACACTTGTAGTGTATGAGTGCAGGTGTCTTCAAGAATAATAATAAAATATAAATGAGAAAAAAAAATTAATAATAAATTCCTTTCGGCCTTTAAGAAATGGGAAATATTAATTCGAAACGCAAGAAGCAATATAACCTTACGGTAGCAAATGCCCACATATATTTGTTTCCCATTTGAGTACGTACACAAGATCAAATTGAAAAAAAAAGAAATGGGGAGGAAGTAAAAGTACACAAAAGATAGAATGTAGGGAAAGAAATTTAGCACCAGATATTCTATTATTACAATGATTCAACAAATTCACAATTTCAAAATAATAAATTATAGGTTTACCTTAATTTGAAGAATAACAGATGAACCACGTATTTCTCTACAAAGTAAAATGTCCTCAATCAAAAATGATCCCAGCTGGCATCAGATGATACTGGTCACTTCCAAAGGCACTGTCTTATATTTGGAGGATGACAGCTGCAGATTAGTTGCACATAAGAATAAGTTGTAATTTACCTAACGGCATACGAAATGATACTGCGGTTAGCGACTATACTATAGTAGATTCAAATTGATGGTAGAGTTATGGGCGGAGTTTGGACTTCGTCCATTAATCAAAATAGGGGACAGAAATACCTAGAAATTCTTCGATTTCTTCCTCGCAATACAAAAAAGATTGGATTGAAAGAAACTGGCCAACTACAAATAAAGTTACGTTGTTCGTCTACCGTGTGTCCCCCCCCTAAAAAAACCGCAACACTTGGTGGCAAGCGCCATAAGGTTTGAACAAAAGCACGTGACTACTTATTCTTTGTTGTAAGGTAAGATGAGACTGTTAGCTAATATCCCTGAAAGTTCATAAAGGTAGACTCAATATTTTTAAGATATGACCCCAGAAATCAAGTAACCTGCAGGACCCATTTAACCAAATTGAGGCGCTTATTAACTACAATACGGCACTGTACGTTTTGCGCCCAGAACCACCAATATGAATCTCTAAGTCCAACCACCATTTTCCTTTTTTTGAAGACAGTTACTGCAACAGATATTAACATATGAATGTTTCCATTGGTAATAACATCTAAAAAACATGCATTTTAACACACTTAAAAGATCGAATTAGGAATGTACGCGTATGATCAACAAACTCTTCGTATTGTCCAAATTAGACAGCATTGGATTAGAGCTAAACATTCATCATAATTTTGTGATGGCACACAGAGTTATCTTAACCCAAAATTTAATGACAGAATGAATATACTGATATTGTTATTGAGTTTTGTGTTGAAAACATAGGGTTTACTTTCATAAAGTTGAGAATGTAACAATATTTTCAGTAACAAGCAAGTTGCAGCCCAACGCATTTATCATTGTAATGTAAAGTGGAGTTTGTCTATGACTAGTCATAGTTTTATACCGTCATCACCAATAAATTATTTTTTATCATTATCAGTTTAGTAATAATTGTGTAAATGCAATCATTTGATCCATTAGAAGTTGTTCTGCAAGAAATTTGGGCAAGTAAATGTTGATTGCCATCACTATTGCATTTGCCATTCAGTTCTTCATTGCCAGTCTTTTGGTTACCAGCTCCTCATTTTTGTAAAATGGGTTCTGCGGGTTACTTGATTGTTGTGGTAATATCTTAAAAAAATATTGACTCTACCTTTATGAACTTTTCAGGGATATTAGCTAACATTCCCATCTTACCTTACAACAAAGAATAAGTAGTCACATGCTTTTGTTCAAAACTTATGGCGCCTTCCACCAAGTTTGCGTTTTTTGGGACACATGGTAGTCAATATTGATTGTGCAGTAGTGTCTTAAACATGTTAAAGTACCATAGGCCTATGCTGCGCCATAATGGCCTACTCAATACTTTTCAGTATAGGTCATATGATTGTTAAATAAGCTTACCTTTAATCTTTTAATTCTGTGTCTGAATCACTGTCGTCTGACTCTTCTGACAACTTTGTTCAAAGTCAATGTCAGCTATACGGTCTTTCAACCAATGTGAATCCTCTATGTCACAAACGTGGCGGATGGCATTTTGCCAATCTCCGTCGGATATTTTTGCCACTGCCTCATTGAACAGTTTTTGGATGGATTTTAACTTGAAATTGATTAAGTGAGGTAATTTACAATTCAAAATTGTGTTTGACCAAATACTTTGTATTTTATACAATGTGATTAGGGGTGGGCAAGTTACAACATTTCTTTTAAATCGAGTGGATTCTATGGCCATTTTGCAAGCTTTGTGACTGAAGATAAATGTTTGGGTTGGTTCCATGAATTTTAAGTTTTGTACATAAGGTCAATGGGAGTTTTAGAGGAGGAGCTGGGACCAAGGTCAAACATCATCGTTTACCCCCCCCCCCCCCCACTACAGAAAAGGTTTGACACCTTTGGTAGTTAGTATGGACCTCTACATCAATGCTTGGTAAGTAGTACTCTCAAATTGTGGTATCACTCTTTCAATAGGGTCAATTTAAGTTTACACAGGGGTCATTTTTTTTAAATGCTCCTATCATGTTGAAATGTATGCCATATTAAGATCCCAAAATGTATAGTTTGTACCATCTATGACCATTGGTTTGGAGTTATAGGGTAAAAATGGCTAATATGGTAAAAAGGTCAATTTCTATTTGTACAGGGGTCAAAATCAGAAGTTGCTCCAATTTTGGTAAAATTAAAAGAAGTTGTTCATCAAGCTTAATGTGTCAAAATAAGGAATAGTTTATACCATCTGCAATGCATAGTTACCATGTTATGGGACAAAGTAGGTCATAGGGCAACATAATCCAATTCGTGTTGACCTTCTTTGACCCTTATCTCCGTAAGTAAACATTTAACATAATCAAAACTATACTTTTTAGGAGTCCTCTTACCTCAGGCAATAATTTGCAAGTATTTAAAATATAATCAGAGTAACTTTTAATGTTGACCCCTGTACAAATTGAGATTAACTTTTTTTTTACCATTTTTGTCATTTTTACCCTATAACTCCAAACCAATGGTCGTAGGTGGTACAAACTATACATTTTTGGAATCCTTATGATTAGATGGGCAATATGGCATACATTTCAACAGGATTGGAGCATTTTAAAAATTTGACCCTTGTGTAAACTTAAATTGCCCCCTACTGAAAAAGTGATACCACAATTTGAGAGTACTACCTTCCTAGCACTGATATGGAGGGTCCATACTGACTACCAAAGGTGTCAAACCTTTCTGTAGTGGGGGGGGGGGGGGTAAACGAACTCCTTAAATAAGGCCCCTATGATATTCTGCTCCTCCTCTATTTGAGGTTAAATTAGTTATTTGCCAATATTTGCCACATACAAACTGTATGACAACTATGTAAGCATGCACATTGCTAGGTATATTGTCTCCCTTTGTAAAACCATGGGGTTTCCAAAATAAACAATTTCCTGATTGTCTAGAATAAAGACAAACAATGTACTTTTACTTGCAGAGGGTGTGAGCACTTTATTAGCACAGCTACACTTTCACCTACTGTTTAAAAATTTATTTATAGAAAACAGGAATACACCTCTTTACACACAAGGAGTTTGCCTCTTATGTTAATAATAGTACAACACATGCGCATGCTGGTATGAAAACGCCCCATAACAACCATAAATCAAAGGTTTAGCAAAGTAAAAATAACTCAAACCCAAACTGGTTGCAAAGGCTTTAAACAACTAACACAAACCACACAATAAACTCCTTCAGTTTTCACTGTTATGACGTCCCTCGGAGGCACGTCAAGGTCAAAATACATTTCAAACCTACTAACGAGCCTGTGCACAAATGATCTGAATTTTATATAATATAACAGATTTAATGATTTGTAATGGGTTTCAAGAATACTTGGTATGTTCAAACAACCTTACATAAAATCACACGCAATATTTAAGATTACATGTAAGACTTGCATTGTAAACAATAATTTCCATTAATCTCCACAAGAAGCTTGCCATTTTCAACGATGATATGTCCTCACATCGAAGACTTCACAATGACAGGATGCAAAGTTCACATAATTTAACTCTTCAGGTAGTATATTCCAGTGGAATCTTCTCAGTCCTGAAGATACTTTTGTCCAGCAGTTCAAGACGACAATGTTAAAATTAAGTCCCCCTCGACGATAATAAATCCACTATTCAGTCCAAGATAATCACCACGATTTCTTCTGTCCACAATTTGGAATCCTATTTTTGATTCCCATCACTTTCGGCTCAAAGACGACAGTAGAATAATTACAGCACTCTGCTCCACCTGAATTACAAATATAATAAATCCTTGCACTGTACAGGTCTGCTCCTCAGGCAGAGTAAAACTAGCTATCTTCTAGCTGCTTGTTAGAAGTGGATGCTGGCAGAGAGTCCTTCCATTGATTAGTATTTAATCCCTCCAGATAGATTCCTTTCTAACAATAATCATTACATCATCTTATGCATAACATAACCTTACACTAGCTGACCATCTGAATTCATCACCCTAATTACATCACTTCCTATATATAACTCTATGGGGAGAATTTCCAGATCTTGCAATGTTTATTCTTTTAAAGCATAAACAAGCTGACTCGTTACTAAGTTTTACATCTTGGGGAAGTCCCCACTTCCCCTATTGTGCACTCTAAACAGGTGCAGCCTGTATAAACAACTCTAGGGAATCCCCTTTCTCTCTTTTACTAGTAAACACAATACTTTTCCCGTGAGTAATCTTGTTCTCAAATAAAAATGAGAAAATAATATCTTAATCAAAATTTTGAGGGTATATACATCCTCCCCCTTAAAAGAAAATTTGAATGAAATGAAAATTTCCAATTCTGGCTTTATACCTTGAACCATTTTGGTGGTTATTTTACATACAGTGTTACACAGTACAAATGTTACACTTTTTATATAATGTTCTTGCATGCT